>JBDJHY010260370.1:0-10514 GCA_039654485.1 Withania somnifera
AACCCTACCTAATCATACTTCAAATTACTTGTTCTAGTTGTAGTCAATTTGGGTAAAAGAAACCTAGTCCAACTCTATCACTTTGGGGGAACTACCTAGGCTATAAATAGGGGGTTTCTTTCAAAGGAAACACAAAAATTTGATGAATATTGCAAGCACTTGGCTGATTATAGTTTAGTTTTAATTTCCATAGTTTATCAGTTAGTCGAGTGATTAGGTGGAATCCTTTAGTTGCTACTTTAACTTCTTTTTATTCAATTTAAACGAAGGTATTTCGTTTGAGGATTTACGTTTTAACTAGATTATATTGATTGGATTATTCTTCTCTTTTCTTGGTTCTATTGGGAGATGAGGGTATAAAAGTCCCTTGTTGCCCATAAACCGATAAATTGTTTAAGTTTTCACATATCTTTTGTTTTTGTTTCTTTCTCCCTCAATCTTGTGTTGTGATTCATAACTCGACTCTCATTAGTTGGTATCAGAGCTAGGCTAGTAATTCATTCTATCAAATTACAATCCTTGAATCACAAAAAAAAAAATCAAAAAAAAAAAAGTCGTGACATTCTTGTTGAGTTTTGTTTCCACTAGTTCTAAGAGTTGAAATCTTGAATTTTCGCTGATTTGATGGATGATTAGAAGTTGCTGCAATTTTATTTTATTTAGGAAAGTAAACTTGTTCAATTCCTACTCAATTTAGGATAAGAAGGCTGATTGAACCTAATCCTTCTAAAATAAGAATAAAGTTTAAACTCATCTACAACACTTTCTACACTTAGTTATTTATCTTCTTAAACACATTTTACTTTTTATTTGTTTATCTCAATTATTTAGTCTATTTTCTTTCTCGTTATTTATAACAACTAGTCTTTGACTAGTAATTGATCTACTTTGTTGCTAGCTAGCTTTTAGTGTTCATTTTCTTTCGTGCATTTATTTTGTGCTTTTATTTGCATTACATATTCGTTGATAATTCTTGGCTCAAGTCCGTTTTCTTTTACTTGTTCGATTTTTTTGAGGTCACAAAAATCCATTCTACCTCAAACCCAAATACCTTGAGTTGAATTGATTTAAAGTGAGTTTGGAAATAACTTTTGAAAGAATCCTTAGGGGTGAGGTGAGTCACATAAAGAGTGAACATGAGGTATATTTTTACTAACTTGTTTGTTTGTTTTATAGGCAGTCATGACTCAATACTTAGAAACTATTCAAGAAGGGGAGAGTTTGGGTTCTACAGTGGAGTTTCTAATCAAACAAATAGAACAAATCAATAAGAATCTAACAAGTATGGATGCAAGATTAAGTGCAGGGATAGTTCAATTACAAGGGCGAGTTGGGAATGTTGAAGAAAGGATCAGGGACAGTAATAGAAATGGAGGAGAGTCCTACTACACTATTTATGATGCGGATCAAGGTAAGAACACCAAAACATCTCCTACCATCACATCGGGTCAATTGAGGGAGGTGAGTAGATGACAAGGTAAAGCTCCACTTCAAATACTCACCCAATTCCAATCAAATCCTTCCTAACCCATAAGAGCGAGAATCTGACATCCCCATAACCAAACACAAAAGCTACCACAAGCTCCATCACAAATAAACCCACATGCACCATTGTATGTACCATATCTACCTAACCTACAAACTGACAAACCCACTACAAAATACCCCAAATACATACCAACCTAATGCTAGCTATAATAACCTCACATTTGACTATTCAAATGAAAGGTATAGTTATGGTGTATTTTCAGGAGATGCCCTCTATGATGAACATCATGAGTACGGAGAAATAAGAGGAAAGGAAGGGTAGATGGCCATCGACAGTATAGTGGTCGAGGGGGTGGAGGAGAAGTAAATTTAGGTAGAAGAGATAGGATGGGGGCTTGGGAGGAGTTAAATGGTGGAAGGGGGGAGGGCACTTGGAGAGAAGAGGTCCGGATGGGGGGCTCAAATAATAAAGCTTACAATTACCCACTTTTAAGGGGTTAGTAATATGAAAGATTTTATTGCTTAGTAGTTGCAAATAAAGAGGATTTTCCTTACATATAATGTATCGAAAGCAATGAAGACCAAGTATATTATCACTTAATTTGAGGGGTATGCATATAGTTGGTGGGAATCATAAAGAAAGTTATAGGATGCTCAACACAACTATATGTTACCCAGATGGATAGAATTGATTGAGCTCATAGAAGCAAGGTATATACCACCTAATTATAATAGAGACATACTTAAAAGGGTGTATACACTTCGTCAAGATTCTAAAATCCTTGAGGAGTATTATGATGAGTTTGAGAGCTTGAGGATGAAGGCTAAGGTTAGAAGAGCCAATGCAACACACTGTAATCCGATTTACTAATGGGATGGGAAGAGAAATATCAAAGCCTATGAGACTTAAGCATTATGATACTCTACATGAAGCTTTTCGCGATGCTAATAAAGTTGAGGCCGATTTGAAGGAAGAAAGGGTTTTCAAAGGCAAAAACACTACTATTTCTTGGAATAAGGACAGCGAAGGGTGGAAATCATCCACAAACCAAAACACATCTAAAGCGGCAACCAAAGTGGTAATTGGCTGAGGAGAAAGCAAAGTAGATTCTAAGCCCAAAAGTGAATATAAGTCATAGCCAAGTACGTTTTTAGAACTCATACTCCTAGACCCTCTATGATTTATTATTTTAAGTGTCAAGGTCGAGGATACGTAACTAGTGAGTTTCCTAATCGAAGGGCCATTATAGCCTTTTAAGATGGATACCAAAATGAGAGTGAGGATGAATGTATTAAGGAGAGAATTGAGAGTAATGGGGAAGAAAGGGATTCGGGTAGTGAGGAGGATAGGGAACTTGAAGGTCTAACTTGTGGTCTAATGCTAACGGGATTAGGTCATTTAATTTGTAATGAAGATAATTCCTTACCCGAAAATAAGAATTTATCATGTGTAGTTAGACATCTCATGGGGGCTGTAACTAAGGAGGAAGTAGACCAAAAAGAGAATTTATTTCATGTTAGGTGCAAGATTAAAAAATTAAATATGTTCACTAATAATAGACAGTGGAAGTTGCACTAATGTAGTAAGTCAATCTTTATTTGAACACTTACAGCAACCTATACTTAAACATCCTAGTCCTTAAAAACTATAATGGCTAAATAATAGTGGTGAGATAAATGTCTTAAAATAAGCAAGTCTTGAATTTAGCGTTGGTAAGTACAAGGATGAACTTGTGTTTGATATAGTGTCGATCTTAGCTTGTCATTTATCACTTGGAAGGCCTTGACAGTTTGATAAAGCCGTTACTCACCAAGGACGAACTAATAAATACTCCTTCACTTTTGAGGGAAGAAAACATGTAATTGTTCCTTTGACTCATTATCAAGTAAGTGAGGATTACAGAGTGACGAAAGAACTTAGCGAGAGGAGTATGTATGTTATCTAAGCCTAATGAATATTTAAAATGGGTTGATGAGGGGCACGACTTAGTGTGTCTTGTAAACACTAGTTTAATGTTACATACTAACCAAGATACTAGCAACATGTGTAGTATAATCTCTTTTCTTTTGCAGGATTTATGGTTCTATTGCCCAAGAGAATGTCGAATGGGTTGCTATTAATAAAAGGGGTTAAGAAACAAATTGATTTTATTCCAAATCTCAAATTTTGAACCTTTCTGTAAATAAAAGTAATTTGGCCAAGGGGATATAAAAATAAGTGGTTAATGCTGACTTTGTTTGTAATGTATACAATAGGGATATCATTTGGGTACTAAAGAGTTTTACAAGTACATATGTTTGTAAATATTCTCCATTTTTCCATGGCGATAGACTTTATTTGTGTACATATAATAAACGTGAGTTAATGTTTAGTCAACATGACAAGCAAAGTTTGGATGAAGAGTATACCAAGGGGACCATTCTCAAGTACAGAAGAATCTTATATAGAGTTAGGCCTAAAGTGCATGGTTTTAAAGGAAGGAGACACATAGAGGAGCACCAATGGAGCACACCATCTTGGCCAGTGATTCGATTTGATATTTTGCACTTACTTTTGCCTAATGCAAGTATGTATTCTTGGCTTATATTTATTGTTAGACTTTCAAAAGTTGTGGAGGTAAGTTCTATCACTCTTAAATTGTCTCACAGAAATCATGTGGTATCATGTGATTACTATCGCATAATACCTTTAGAGAGGTCCTATGAAAGTCTATGGTTTGTGAGGAAAATACTTTATTTCTTTAACCTTAAGATTGACATGTTGAAGATTATAGCTTTGCTTAGGGCTAATGCATGGGTAGAGTTTTAAATTGTCATAAATATGTTGATGATACATCTATCCATAGGGAAGATTTAGTTCTTAACTTGAGGGAAGAAGTATACTACTTGAAGGATGGAACAATTATGTGCCTGCTTGTTTTGTGTTCAAATTATATAGAGTCCTTAGTCTTACCCTTTTGTCTAACATTTATGAGCAACAAAGTGTCTATTAGTGTGGCTGAATATTTGTTTCTTTTAACATCTATTTGATGCTTGGATATATCATAAAAGTGAACAAAATTAGAATTCTTAATTAATGTTTTATTTACTATCATCATTATCATCTGCCATTTGATGATTTTATTATTCTGGTGTGGTTAGGCAAGGTATTATATTTATTCTCTTCCATGTTTTGTAGGTTTAGTTTTGAGGACGAATCATTTCAAAAAGGGGAGGATGATACAAGCATGGATGACAACCAAGATAGCATGAAAGGCAATCAAGCTTCAAGACCCTTTAGAAGAAGTCAAGCTAAGGAGTTAAAGCCTTTTCAAGCTATGATGGTGAAATAAGCTACATGGGGGACATTATACAAACCCCAAGGGACAATGTACAATATTTGTACTTGAAAAATACCAATAATTAAAGTCCAAGAAGGGCTAAAAATAGACGACCAACCAGCAGCCCATTTACAAGCAAAAAACGGCCTAAACATTGATCCAATGGAAGATTCAAGCCCAAGGGAGATTGACTCAATCCAATTAAAATAAGGAGAAAAAATCCGACTCAAAATAGAAGAGACAGGCGACCAAAGAAGCTTCAAGAAGGCAGCCTAGAAGCTTCTTGACTTATTCCAATTGTACTCAAATTAGATAAAGGAAAACTTGTCTAAATTCTACCATTTTTGGGACTAGTTGGGGAGGCCACCTTAGGATATAAATAGGGGGTTTTCTTTAAATTTTACTTTGGTAAATTTGATAAATATTGAGAGTCGTTGGATGATTTATCATAGTTAATATAGGTCATATTACAGCTTTGTTGAGTGATTAGATGTGGATTCTTTTAGTTGCTACTTTAACTTCGTTATTTTCAATTTAATTGAAGGTAATTCTATTTGAGGATTCTAATTATTTCTTTGATTATTTTAATTGGTTTCTTGATCTTCTTTATTATTTCAATTGGGTGGTGAAGGTATAAAGTCCCTTGTTGCCCATAAACCATTAAATTGTTCAAGCTTCCGCATATCTTTTTCTTTTGTTTTTTTCTCCCTCAATCTTATATTGTGATTAGTAATTCGAATCTCATTAAAATAATCTTAAAATTAAATTTCAAAAGTTTTGTTAGCTTCGAAATGCCGACTTTGGTCTAGTTGGACCGTTGGTTACAGTACCAGGGTTTTCTGTTTGGTTTTGAGCTGTTTTTGGAAATCCAGTTCATTTAGAGTTAAAAAATCTAACATGAATCTTCTTATGGTAATAACATGAGTCTTCTTATGGTAATCGGAGTTTCGGATCAAAGTTCTGACGCTTCTGTCAACTCCAAAATGTCGAATTTGGGCTGCTAGGGTTTCTTGTACACTTTGGGGTGTCCGGACTCATTTTTGAGGTCTGTATAGCTTTAAGTTATCTTTGGTTGTTTCTGTTCTTATTAGTTCTAGGGGTCTTTATCAAAACAATCTCGATTATTTATTTCTATGATTCCATTAGATTCGAAATATCATTTCCATGCTAGTAGCATACTTATTTTGCTAAATTTGGGCTCGAAATGCATTTTCTAGGCCTTTTGGAGTTTTTAGAAATAGTTGTTGAAAGTTGCAGATTACAAACCACCCCAACAAACTTTTGGTGGTGCTTGCGAGGTTGCACCTACAACCAAGGGCTCGCGCTTACGAGGCCTCCCTTATGGACGTTTGTCTTCCCCGTCGATGGGCGCCCTGGGTGCCAGGGGTCGCGCCTGGGGACATTCTTATGCTCCGATGACTTCGCCCCTGCAGGCTCCTGTCCTTCTTGGCAAAGCTTGGCCTAGGGTCCTTGGGTCACCTCTGCAACCTTCTGGTTTCCACAACCGAGTCGCCCCTGCAGCCATGCGTCCAACTTTATAAATAGTTTATCTTCTCTATTTTCCTTCATTTCCATATATAATTCACCTCCGTTGTTGAGAGATTTAGCTGGGAATTGTGATTATTTTCTTAGAAAGTAGGGGATAGCAGCTTAGGGAGTGTTATTGAACGTTATTCTCATGTTTTTTCCGGGTAATTCTTGTTAATTCTAGCTTCTTTTATCCTTTGCAAAAGTTTTCATTTTCCTAAACTTTGTGAACTCGTTTTTCCCTCGTTCTTTATCGTTTTGAGCTTAATTTTATACCACACACTCCATGAGATTATCTCTATGCGCTTGTGATTTTTATTCTATTTTCTAAGCTAGACCCGAGTTGAGTTTAGCAATATGGGTCTTGTTTTTCTTGTCTTGACCCCTGGATTACTGTTTTGATAGTTTTGGGTTGTTTTTGGTTTTTTGTAGAGGTTTGACCTTTCTCTATGCTTCTCGAGGACTTTCCTTAGAACCCAGGTGGGCTATGTTTACTTTATCTCCTAGATTAGGGCATGTTTGGTGTAACTATCGCGATAATTTTTGGGCCGATCTGCTAGGGTGGATCCCTTCTAGCAACTTTTATTAGTTTAATTGCTTCATTATGACCCCGTGTACGGATATAGAAGTTCTCGGACTAGCGTACTCATGTGTTGTCTGCTGTGAGCAGCCTATAGACCCTAAAAATAGGGATAGGACATTGTCAGTACCTGATGTGAGGTGTGCGCCTTGCTAGTTGCCTCTAGTTGATCCTAGTGGTACTGTGGACTTACCTGTATTGTTGTTGTGTTGCGTTCATGTATTTTAGATATTGTACTGTGGATTTATGGGTATGGGTGCGACCTTACACTATGAAAAGTGCCATTTACTTGAATAACTAAAAATGGAAGGTTTTATCAGCTAAAAACTGAGAAGAGTTTTCCTATATATATATATATGAGACTCCACGACCATCTTTTGGTACGGATCTATTTTCAAGTATAGACTTGAAATGGTTTTTGACTAAGTAGGTTAATGTCTAGGCTATTAATGGGTGCGGTCCCGGCATGGATGTATTGAGGGACGGATCTCGTTATGGACATGTTGAGAGACGCAATCTCAATATTGGACTATGAAGGCACGGCCTTAGGTACAGGCTAACCTTTTGACTATTGAAGCACGAGTCTCAGGCGTGGTCCCATATAAGAAAGGCGTGTCTCCCATATCGAGTGGTTATTCTCATATTCTACCATTCTCACCCCCTTGCATTTATCCTATCGAGCTGATTGTACTCTTAGGGCTTAAGGGGAAGTCATAGTGAGTGCTTGTTTATTTGAGTTGTTCCTACCAGCGGAATGGGGCGTTATGTAAGATTTGTATGTTTTCTTTATTATTTGTACGCAGTGGTCGGGTGAGGGACTATGTGGGTTGTATTTTCTATTTTACTTACTTTGTAGCCTTGTAGTTGTCTTTTCCCCTTAATATCTACTAAATTACACTCTATGATGCTGAGTTAGAGGTCAGTTATGCTTTCTGTCATCTGATATCTCTAGTTATGAGGTGGTTTCCATACTGTGAGATTGCAGTACATAGACTTGCTTACTTTAGGATTACTACCTTTATTATTGAAACTTAGTTGCTTATACTTGTATTCTACTAGCAGTAGTTGCTTATGTTTCCTTTTCTCGCTATAACTTTACTCACTTATGTCAGACTATTTGTGTTTCCCCTCCCTGTTACTTTGTTTATGTTGATTTGTGCCCGGTCGGTCTATGATGCCTACTCGGTACCCGTGATTTGGTACTCATACTATACTTCTGTACTGTTTTCGTTGTTTAGATACTCGGTACCCATGACGAGATCATGCTGACTAAGCAGCAGACCTTCTGACACTATGGTGAGATTCTGGCATCCGAGTTGATCGTGTCTTCCAGCTGTGTAGCCTGCATTATTTTATTCATGGCATGATTGTAACTAGTTGGTATTTTGTAGGAGCTTGTATACTGTATATATACTTTTGAATACTCTATTTATGTAGCTTTATTTTCATTTGATACTAGGTTTTAGGCAAGGTGTATATATGTGTAGTTTTCGCTTTTATCTCTATTTTACCATTCGTTTTATATTTTTGTGTTGGATACAACCCATTGCTTGCCGCTCTGGAATATGGAATAGGCTTGACTACAGGTGCGTTGTATGTGCCATTATGACCCGATTTTGGGTTGTGACATATGGCTACATATAAATATCAAAATAATAATAAGCTTTTAAAAATATTTTGGCAAGATTTTTCAAAACTCATTTTAGGCTACATATCAATTTAATGGGTTGAATTGTATCGAACTAATAAATGAACGAGTCAATAACCAATCCAAACTTAAATAAGTTGGACGAATTTGATAAATTTGATTTGATTTTGCCACACCTAACAATGACCAATATGAGTATGGTATATTGTAAAATTAAAAGAGTTGACAGAAAAGTTACTTGTTTTCCTATTATTAGATGAAAGGTGGTCGGTCATATTAAGGGATGAGTAAATTAAGATTTCAGCACTTAATCTAAAAAAAAGAGTGTGAAAAATGTCAACTTATCAATTTTATATACACTTTATTTGACCCAACTTATTATTTGTTGTCTAAAATGATCAATCTGTGGGAGTGTAAATAGGTCGGGTTAGGACGGGTCAAGTCTTGACCAATTAGAATTTTGATTCACCCTACCCTATCCCGTTTAATACTTTTTAAAAAAAAAAAATCTTCCTTGCCGTGCTAAGTCCATCCCCTTCCTGCCCCATTTACACCAAATTTTTCTAGAGGTTACGCCAAACTTTTCTAACCAAACCTCTTGGACTATATGCATATTTGTTTGCTTCCAAAGTGATGCTTATAAGCCATGTGCACACCTCTACTCTGTATAAAAATTGTATGTCTTATTTTGAGATCAGAATAAACCTAAAGTTGGGGCTTGATGCAATTAATCAATACTTCATAGATGGTTAATTAATTACTAGAACCTAGTTGTTTATGAATTACTAAAATGAAGTTGTAATTTCAATCGATTTTTAATACTCCACAGATTTTCAAAGTCATTAAGAGCAACTTTCACACTCTTGCGAATATACTAACAGGAATTGATTCTTATCGTATGACCACTTGGTATGGTTAAAACTACTTTTTTAACCATATGACCACTTTCCCATATGTCATATCCCAGATCACTGGAAGATTGTGCTTAATAGAGCATTTGCTTACATATTTAAATTTTGAGCTATCCGCTAATAAAAAGTTAGTTACATAATCGGTGGGGTGGGTGGGGATGGGGGGAAGGGGTTAACAAAATGTTCAGCACAAAACAGGCAATTCTTAGCTCCTAGCACGTTAGCCATAAAACTCTGGTCCCTAAACGTGTGCGCCACCCGAGCTACTCCTAACTGCATTAGTAAGGACCTGCAAATAGTAAAAAAGTTAGTAAGTGCATCATAATCATTGTTCAACCATTTAATGAGGGTAATAGAATCAGTATTCATTGTAGTAGGAGTGATGTTGTGCATCTTGGCAATTTCCAAGCTTTTCATTAAGGTCGCAAGCATGGGGTTAGTATATCCAAAAAGCCCAATAACAAGTTCCTCCCATTATTCCTAAAAACTCCTCCTATGCCACGTCTAGCATTAGAGATTATGGATGAACCATCAATATTTAGCTTGATGGAGTTAATCGTGGGTGCAACCCAACCAATCTTCATGGTTCTTTTGGGTTGTTTCATTAACTCTCCAATGATAAGGAGGTAGAGCTTAATTTATTTTACTAAGTGATCCTAATTCTTCAATATATATGCAAACTTAAATAATGATTTAATTTTGTAACCTTTTACAAATATGTTATTCGGTGTTACGTTCTTTTTACGGTAGATTTGTATTTCTATATATGATAGTAAGGGTGGCCAACCGGTACCGTCCCGGTTCGTCCTGTTCCGGTCCGGCCCGTCCTTGTCCGGTACAATTTAATAAAAAAAAATTTTTAAAATAGCCGTTGGATAACGGCTATATAGCCGTTTTCCACCCCCCAGCCCCCCTACCCCTAAACAAATTTTTCCCCTATAAATACAACATTGTTTCATTCAATTTCATCAAATTCTCTCAATTCTCTCTACTACTCTAACTATTTACCAATCTTCCATTCCTAATTCTTCATTTATCAA
>JBDJHY010260381.1:0-10513 GCA_039654485.1 Withania somnifera
AATTGTGTAAATAGAAAAACTAAGAAATTTAATAACACGTAAACAACACAACATGCATGGAAAACGCACATAGCAAGCATATATATCACTAACCCTTATCCATTCACTACAAATCCCAACCCCAATATGCACATGTTAAACTCCCCAATAAGTAAAACTGCACCATACAACATTTTCAACACAGATACGATAAATTTGACAACATAATATCCTAACAACGCTGGAAACAATAGGAAAAGAATCTGCACAGGACTCCCATCAGTTCGTAGAAACATAACCTGTACAGAAATTAGCCAACAATATCCAAGACAGCCCCCTCTAATGCACCAAAACGCTAACAAAACTATGTGTTCAAAGTAAACACCCGCATCCCATCTGTCTCCCCCATACTTAAACAAAACATGGTGTAAAAAAATTCACAAAGGCCCACACCATAACAATGCAACATACTAAAATAGAGACGGAAAAGAGAAAGAAAAACTTAACATACAAAACACGTATCTTGTAGTAGATACCTGAGGACTGCTGAAATTACTGTAGGAATTAAAACTAAAAGAAGAAAATGACTGTGTTGAGGTGGGATGGGGATAGTTTAGGGGTTAATATCCTTTTATAGGAGGATAGAAGAGGTAAAAATGGACAAGTGCCTATCCCAACTATCTCCAAAATCAAAAACACAGGCACGCAAAATATCATGAAGCACCTGGATGGTCCTCTCAAACTGCCCATCAGTCTGTGGGTGAAATATTGTGCTCAAATCAACCTCTGTACCTAACTCTCTCTAAATTGACATCTAGACCGTGAGGTAAACTGTGTGCCCTAATCAGATATAATAGATATCAGTAGCCTATGAAGTATGACTACCTCATGGAGATATAAATCAGCCAACCTCTCTGTACCCTAAGTCGAACGAGTCAGTAGGAAGTGAGATAAGTTGGTTAATCGATCCATGATGACCATGTGCAATCAAACCCTCTGGAAGTATGGGGAAGGCCTGTGTTGAATTCTACAATAATCCACTCCTATTTCTACTCAGGGATAAGAAGCCTCTACATCACACCGCCCAACCTCTAGTATTTGAACTTTACCGGCTGACAGATTGAACAATGAGACACGAAGCACGCAATGGACCTCCTTATGCCTCACCACTAGTAGTGCTGCCTCAGATCATGGTACATCTTTGCAATACCTGGATGGATGGAATACCTATGGCAGTGGGCCTCATGTAACAAAGTTTTAATCTGATCACCAACCCCCAGAATAGCAAGGCATCCTTAAACCCATAATACACCATCAACATCTATGATAGACCCAATAAAAATCACCCAAAAGGACCCTATCCCTCAACTAAGGTAGTTGTAGGTCCTCATATTGGTGCTGTCAAATCTGGTAAAATAATGACGATCTGGGCTCAACATGTGTAATAACTCACTCTGGCACTGAAAGATCCAACCTAACCATTATGCTTTTCAAGAACTACACACCCCGAGCTAGCAGTCTCTCAGGAACATTTACTACAACTAGGATACACAGACTCACCACCTTTGGGCTCAAGGCATCGGCAACAACATTAGCCTTATCTTGATGGTAGAGAATAGTCAATTCGTAGTCCTTTAGGAGCTCAACCCACCTCTGCTGCATCAAGTTAAGCTCCTTATGACTCAAATGTACTGCAAGACGTGGTGATCAGTGAATACCTCGTGGTGGACTCCATATATGTGATGCCTCAAAATCTTAAACTTAAGAAACACTGCCACCAACTCAAAGTCATGGGTGGGGTAATTGCGCTCGTGATCCTTAGGTTGCCTTGATGCATATGCTATGACATGGCCCTGCTGCATCAGAACAAACCCAGAGGACACCCAACACATCACAATACACAATGAATGGCTGGCCCTCAACGGGTAGAATAAAAACTAGGTGGTATTCAATAACTCCTTTAATATCAAAAAACTGACCTCACACTCGGCTGACCACTCGATGGGCACCTCTTTTAGTATCACTCTAGTGAAGAGGGCTTCTATAGAGGAGAAATCATGAGCAAAACAAGGTTTATACCCTGCAAACCCCAGGAAGCTACGACTCTCAATAACAAACATAGGTCGAGGATAGTCACAAATCGGTACAACCTTAGCCGAATCAATACTAACACCGATACCCTATAGGAGAAACCCTAAATAGAATAACGATAATACCCTGCTAACCCCAAAAAGCTACAAATCTTAGTAATGGACATAGGTCGAGGCCCATCACAAACTGCTGCCTTAGCCGGATCAACACTGACGCCCGCACCCGATACCACAATACCTAGAAAGAAGATAAAATCTAGTTGAAACTCACACTTTGAGAACTAGGAGTAGAGTCGCTCAGTTTTCAAAGTCTATAACACAACCCTCAGGTGGCCCTCATGCTCGGATCAACTCCGTGATTAAACCAGTATGTCATCGACAAATACATTCATCAATAAATCTAGATAAGACCAAAACAACCGAGTCATCAAATCCATGAAAGTTGTGGGTGCATTAGTCAGCCCAAATGACATCACAAGAAACTCGTAATGCATATACCTTATTCAAAATGCTATCTTTGGGACATCCTCAACCTGAACCCTTAGTTGGTAGCAGCTAGACCTCAGATCAATCTTAAAGAACAATGTGGCTCCCTGAAGCTGATCAAAAAAATCATTAATGCGAGGTAGAGTATACTTATTCTTAATAGTTATCTTTTTCAACTGCCTATAATCAATACATATTCGCAGGGACCCATCCTTCTTCTTAACAAACAACATTAGGGCACCCCACGATGATACATTAGGCTGGATAAAACCCATATCAAGAAATTCTTGCAGCTAGACACTTAACTCATAAAGCTTAGTCGGTTCCATATGATACAGAGGAATGGAAATGGTCCTAGTGCCCGACGTAACCTCGATAGAAGAATCTATATCCTGCTCAAATGGAAGGCCAGGAAAATCAGCAGAAAAGACATCAACAAACTCATTAACAACCGACATAGTCTTAGGGGAAACAGATTCAGCACTGAAATCTCTAATATGGGCTAAATAAGCATAACAACCCCAAGCGACAAGTCTATGGGCTCGATAATAAGAAATAACCCAAACTGAGGATTGATTAGTGGGACCGCACCATACCACAGGGGGTACACTAGGCACAGATAAGGTCACGATCATGACCTAATAGTCCAAGACTGCATGATAAGAGGACAATAAGTCCATGCCCAGAATCATATAAAAATCTAGCATAGTCATCTCAATCAAATCAACACATATGTCATGATCCTAAATAGTCACCAGAGATAAGCTGTATACCTGATCCACCACTAAGGCTGCACTTATTGGGGTATACACACTCAAGGGTACAACAACTGTACACTATCAACACCTAATGTTGATGAAAAATAAAAAAAAATGTAGGAGAGGGTGGAACCCATATCAAACAGAGTCAGTGAAGAAAACCCAAATATAGACAGTGTACTGGTAAAACTGCATTAGAGGCCTCGGCCTTGACCCTATTAGGAATAGCATAAAACTAGCACTGCTCCCCCTCCTGTTGTACACCACGTCTCTGCCTCTACCTCTAACCACCCGACCTACTCCCCTAACTCCCCGAAAGGCTAGTGGCCTACCTCTGACTGGTGGCACAACCTGCAATGGCTGAACAGGTAGCGCTATGGCCTAAGAGACCCTATACTGGAGGCAATCTTGGGCATGGTGACCCCGACACCATACTCATTAAACCATCTCCTGCACTAAGCAGACCACGGGAGCCCATGGTAAAACCTCACCAACTCAAAATTGGGCCCTTGATGGGCTGGCTGCTCACCCCACTGCTAGGGGCCTATTGCTGTCAGATCGGCTATAATCTCTGGTAAAAATATCGACCTTCTAACCTGGACCCTAAAAACCCACGTCTTCTCGCCACACCTTGGGCCTGGCTAGTCAAGATCTCCATATGGAGAGCATGATCGGAAACATATAGAAATGACTTTTTTAACACCAGAAATACTTCAAACATACCCTGCAAATCAGGCCTCGACCTGTAAGAAAAGTAGTGAATCCGCTCCTCCTCAGAAGATATCAAGTGTCCGTCATGCTTGGATAAATAAAAAAATTAGGCCTCATACTCCAGGACTGTAATCAAGCCCTGTCTCAATCCCTCAAACTGTGCCTAACTAGGCGGAGCTGACCCTGGCGGTCTACGATCCCGAACAGTCCACCACCACTGACAGGAAGCATCCTTAAATAGATAGGATATGAAGTCTACCCAATGAAAATATAGGAGCTCTAATGTCTGAAGGCGCTTCTCACAAATAGTAACAAACTCATGGGGGTCCTGACCCTATGCTCCTAATAACCTAGTGAGGGACACTCACAGGAAATGGTCTAACATCTTCCACACCTCAAATGCGGTGTGTAGTAGGATCTAATGCTAATGTAGGGGAAATGGAAGTAGTCTGAAGTAATGCAACTGGTGGTACTGCTAGTGGTGGTGCTGGAGTTGCAGAAGCTAGAGGGTTACACCCTGTGTCGCTCTCTGAGCAGATGAATGTGGCTTGTCTGCTACTGTACCATCTAACATCTAGAGCATCTTCCACAATAAGTCTCTGAGTATGGATGGCGATGGCTTAACAGGCTGTGATAGTGGAATGGATGGTGCCTGCAGCTATCAAGTAGCTAGGGTAGTAGAACCCGGTAGAGCACCCTCCCCTACTCCCTTTTAGCTCACTGGGGGAGGGTCCTGATCTATTGAAGATCCTTTGGTATAAACAATCTACAAAGGAATAAGTTCAAGGTATGTTTGAGAAGAGTACGAATAACAACGCACAATGGTATTCAAAAGAGGATAGTGTTTACTAAGGTAGCCTGTAACCTCCTAAAGATAAGATACGAACGTCTACGCACCGATTCATAGGAATCTACTAGACACTTGATCCAATGCCTAAAAGACTGGTAAACCTAGGCTCTGATAGAACTCTATCACGACCCAAAATCTCAAGTCATGATTGCCTCTACAACCCTCCTATAAATAAGCCTAACCCTACTTTCTAGAACTATATGAAATTAGCTTCAAACTCTCAAAACAACCAATGTAGTAAAGAAGCATAAAAAGTACTTAAGAATAGAAAGTTCAAGGAAATAATAAATAACCCAACTCCCAAACCCTGGTGTCAGTGGCATATGGAGCTGTTATAGAGAAATTGAAAGATACAAAATACAAATAACTCCTGTAAAAGATAATATAATGCAGGGCCTGCTGTATACCAAATAAAGCAAGCCAGGTCAAGGAAATCATGATCATCTTAGACGAAAAAGCTCACTGTAATCTCCAAAGTCGGCTAACTCTATCTGCACTATCACTACGTCGCTGATAACCCTTGCTGATATCTGCACCACAAGAAAAGGTACAAAAAGTGAAACATATACCAAATAATGTACCCAATAGAAATCATCAGCCAACTGGGTTAAAATAGAATATGAGTAATAAAAGCGAGGAAGTAAAATAGTTCAGTAACAGTAAAGGAACCATAAAATAAACCAAAAAAATAATAATTAACAGAGAAGTAAGATATTGAATGTGCTATAATAGATCTATAGGAACTAAACATGGTAGATGTAGCCTACAGAGAACTATATTCGAAACCCAAAATGAAGTAAGGAAAGATACCTGTGCTCCAGCTCAATCAACCCTACTAATCATGGTACCATATTCTCATGAACCATAATTAAAGATCAAATAGAATAGTGCCACTAAATAAGGAATAAAAAATAAACACACCAAAACCTACTTGGCGTCACATACCACTAGAAAATAGAAATAGTACAAAAAAACCTACCTAGGCTACCCCATCCAGCTGGTAAGCACAAATATAGCATAATCCACTATGACTTCCCCCTTAAGCTCGGTGAGCACACACCATTCTAAAGAAATACACAGGGATGTAGGAAAGAATAATAGAACAGTATCAACCTCGGGCACAACCCCCTGTAAGTGCCAGTAACTAGGGCCCAACCCTTTAGTGCTAGTAAAAAAATGAGGGCCAAGCCCTTTAGTGCAAATAAAAAAATAAGGGCCTAATCCTTTAGTACCAATAACAAAACGAAGACCCAACCATTTATTACCAGTAAAAAAATGAGGGTCCATCCCTTTAGTACCAACAACCAGTCCAAACAGTAAATATATAAGAGTACTAGCACAGCGGCAATAATAAGACAAATAACAAGGGAAACGAAAAGTAAACAGAGTCTAGGATCGACCAAAGGATGCCAACTAAGAGCTTATCTCACCACACTCACGCGTAACAGCTAAAATAATTCCCAAGGTAAGTTGCCTCCACACAGAGGGACCAGGACCTGGGCATGCAACCCTTCGCCCTCTATGCCCTCTCACAGGCACCTAAAATTCGACAAGAATGTCATTAGAAAAAAGGGGAATTAACCTAAATAACCCAGCCCATACTACTAGCCATATCACAAGCATAATAATATCAACCCATTCTATAATGCACAAAATAATCTAGCCTACCTAGATGCTGATAAAAACCCTAAAAGTACATGCACCGTAGATCCATAGCTCCAACACAGTCGATATTACCCAAAATAATACAAATTACAAGTTCAGGAATCAAAATATGAATAATAAGACACCAAAATAGGCCCATGGGCCCCATAATTTGAAATAATAAAATAAAAATACTGGCGCAAAGTCCTCGGCTCAAGGAACACATGGTTCAATTTTAAGATTAAATGGACCACCAAAAGGTTCTAAAATAGCCCCGTAGCGACATGATCAAAACTGCAAAATGTTGCATAATCACTAAGCTTAGAATGGAAGGAATACACACTCAGATTAAGGTGTATTCTAAACATGATATATTAACAAGCTAGAATTCTAGAATTTACAATTAATCCAACTAGGAAATAAGGATAAAACAACTACAAATAATGAAGGTTCAACAATGTAAAACAACCACTATTTTTACAGAATTAACGAAGAGGAAATGACTCACTAACGAGAGGGAGGGTGGGGGTGATCTTAGGGAAGGACTTCCACTCAATTTAGCAAAGATTTATACTCAACAACAACCTGGATGGAGAAGAATGGATGTGGTAAATGGGGGAAATGATCTAAAAATTTGAGGTTGGTGTTTATTACTACTAGGCCTTTGTTCATCGTGATCGCGATGAGATAGGCTACCAAGCATGACGATCACATGAATAGGGTCGTGATCGCACAGGGTTGAGGAAAAAATAATCGCGATGGCATGAGTATGCTCCGTAATCATGAAGAAATAATGCTTCTGCACCAGATGTAGTTTTGATAGCAAAAATCTACAATAAAAAAAGTCCCAAAAAAGCACCCGAAATGCAATTGGAGTCCAAATTATGCAAATGAACTATGCACACATACCTAAAATGACATTACAGACTCAACGGTGCAGACAAAATTGGGACACGAGGCCATTTTAGAAGAATTTTGACCAAGTCAGCACCTTGAGCTAAAGTTCACAACTTCCACTCATAACCTCGAATCTATAATGATAAACTTGGGAAGCAAACCGATGAATCCACTAGCCCAACATTATAATTCCAAAGATGATAAAATTGATGTAACCCTGATTTAATTCTCCAGTCATCAAAAAGACCAGCCAAGCCCAAATTGAGATTTGGTTGGGCTAAATTGCCGCAAAACAACCCAAACTCAAAATGAAAAGCCCAGGACATAGAGTTAAGGTCTATTTAGACCAAAGTCAGCATTCCAGAGCTAAATAAACCATTATAATTTGATTTCGAGAATATTTACTACTATTTCAGTCTTAAGTCCACTGTTTTAAAACTAAAACATCAAAACAGGGAAAATGAGATAATAAGAAAACAAGTCACTAGGACACCAAATAGCTCTAAGCACAGGAAATGGAGAAAGGAAATGAAATGACCGAGCAGGTCATTACAACGTTGGAGGAAAAAAATATAGAAACTAAAAACATAGATAATATATAAAAGAAAGAGAGACGAATGATGTAAATAAAGATAGTGAAGAGGAAGAAAATATAAATTAAAAAGATGAAGAAGAATACGATGTAGAGAAAAATAATAGAGATCAATAAGGTGAAGAGGAAAGTGAAAAAGATGAGAAAAGAAGATGAAGGAGAGAAAGAAAGTATAGAGGAAAAAGATGAAAGAGGATAAAGTATAAGGAAAGAGTTGAAAGTGATGATGATAGCCACGATAAAGAAGATGCTAGTCATTTCTTTCTAAGGTTGCCGAGCATATATAAAAATTCATAAATGATACAAATGTCGTGTCTAGATCTTCTACTCATAACAATCCTTTAGTTCTTAATGTCAAAACATTCAACATTGACAAGTTCTCAATTAAGATACCAACTGATAATTTTATAAATTTGGCATGTGATTTAATGGTAAAATTAGTCTTTATTTTTTTTTGAGAAATTTAGGGAGATATTTAAAGAGAAAATATTTGAATACTTTTTAGGGCTATCTATTTTGATCTCTATCTTGATCTTTTGAATAATAATAATATATATATATATATATATTTAAATGACCATGTTCTATAAAATTATCAAGATGAGTATTACATTCCAGGTTGAGAAAAATAACAAAAGAAAAAATAAGGATGAGATTTAAATAAATTAAAGTGGCATGCCGATTTGGTTTTGCATTAAAGAGTTTTTCATAGTCACTGGACTAAGACTCCATCGTCCTTATCATCCTCCCCAAACTGTTACACCAAAAAATAGCACATCAAAATATTTCAGATAGCCATCAAACCAAAAAAAAAAAAGACAAAGACAGGACATATGATAATGATGAGTGGTGTTCATTGTTGGAAAGAGCTACAAGAGTTTGATTTTTATAAAATATTTAAGTTTAAAAATCTCTCAAAGAAACATAAGAAGTTATTTTTAATAGTTTGGATTGTGCATATCGTTATCTTGGCCAAGGATATTAACAAAGTCATACATGTTTAACAACTGATTATGGGGTCATAGAAAATACATATTGACTGTAGAAATATTGTTTACAGAGTTATCATCTAATACAAGTAACTTATATGCTTTTGTTAGACTTTTATCATAAACTTCTAATTTTATCTTTTGATGTTTCATTCTATTATGAATAATTTTGTCTTATTATTGATATAATTTTTTAGGTTTGGGCATCTAAAGTCATTCCTCACCTATGGAAGCAAGTCATGGACTACCAAACAAAGGTTTCTTATCTAAGATCCTTAGATGGTTGAATTCTAAAAATATCAAGAATGATGTTGTTGATCTTTCTACCCTCCCAATGATTTAGTAAGTTTTCTTTTTATATAAAACAATTATATATAATTGTTATCTACTGCATCCAACAAATTATTAATCTACTTCAAAAAATAACTGATCTGTTGGATTCATCTTTTGCTTCTGGACAAAGACAAAAGATAGTTACAACAAATTTGTAACACCCTAGACATTATAGCTATATTAAACCATTTTATGTTGGTAGTTAGACCCCATCCGGTGGTTCTTTACTTGTTCCTAGGTAAAAAAGTCCATTCCTCAGTGCTTTAAGAGAGTTGAATATTAATTGAGATTCTAAGGAACCCCTAGAATTAAGTTTAATTCAAAGCTTTTCTATCGATTAAGTTTTCACATAATTCTTACATGGCTCAAATTAAACAAGTATATCTATTAGAATATGAGGAGTTGTTTGACCAATAACCTATTAAAATGCATGTTCTATGAGTCTAGCTTCCAATATAATATCCTGTACGGCAACTTGAAGTCAAAGTAAAAGGTTATAAGCATTTTACCAAAAGGACATAGAGTAGTGGATTTTGTAGATCTCACTACAATAATGTGCGGAAAAAAGTTCATCCTTAAAATCCACGTTCCCTACACCAACCCATTACAGAGGAGCCAATGGGAATGTTTTATTTGAGTCTTTTGCCTATTTTCTCACTCTTTCCAATCTTTCAAACCCTAAGATGATTTTCTCTCTGCTCCACATCCTCCAAAATCAATGTATGTTCTTTTCATATATTTTAATATAGTCTTAGCTGTTCCTTATTGTTAGTTATTAATTTTTAAAAAGATTTAGTCTCATAATTCAAAGGTTTTCATGAAAAGTAAATCAAGATTTCAAAGAACTCAAATCTTGAAAATTCATCCTCAAGCTAGTGTTCTTTTGAGTGTTCTTGAAGCAAATTCAGATATATAGGACCCAATGAGAACATCCTTTCATTCTCATGTCCAAAACTTGTACTCTTTTCATAAAATCTAGTTAAATTTGAGTTATATACTAACATTTTATTTCCTATTAATTTATATACATTTTTCGTAGTTGATGATACTGTAAACATATATATGAGATTTGATGCAAGTTACTTGTATTTTAGGAAAAAGTTTCAAAAGTTTATTTTTATGATAAGTATGAGATATTATGATTTTTATGATATAAGAAGATTATGAACTTATTATATCTATAT
>JBDJHY010260392.1:0-10513 GCA_039654485.1 Withania somnifera
ATACCTATGTATTCTGATGTATTAGAATCAACAAATTGAGTCAATCATTTTTCACTTTAAGGGTTCGTGATTTCTTTATGTTCTTTTGAGATAGAAGTCAGATGGTTTTAGACTTTAAAAGGAAGAAATCTCTTATTGATTGGACCATTGAAATAGGTAATTATGAAAAAGATTTTGAGCTTTTCCTGCTTTTTTCAAGTGTCAATTTTTTTTTAAGTGAGGTGCAGAGATAAGGACCCGGTTTTGTTGATATAATAATACGTGAAAAGCAACATAATTCAACATTTAACAGTTTTAATAAAAGATGTGCATACCTGACATGAGAACCAGGTTCTTGTTCTCTCTTGATCCAATTTTTTCTTGCTTGAAATCAAGTTTTGTCCATTCTTCCCATTCTTTACTTACATGTTATGATTATAAACCTACAAAGACCAAAGTTAAATTAAATACAAGCTGCCATGTTCAGTCCTTTTTTCAACCATCCAAGGAAACACATGATTGATGATTATTCTCAAAGTTGATTTATGAGGCCCAACCACAATTTGTTCTTCTCAAACTATTCTCTTCCCAGATCTTTTGTGAAGATATCAACTATTTGTTCATTTGTTCCACATGAAATCATCCTAATCCAACCTTTTTCTACATTTTCTAAGAACGTGGTGTCTCATATTAATGTGTTTTCTTCTCTTATGCTACACAAGATTCTTTGCGATATTTATTGCATTTGTGTTATCACAGTATAGGAATACACCTAGTCTCAACCTCATAATCCATCAACCGTTGCTTAAGCCAAAGCAATTATGAACAACATGAGGCAGCTACAACATACTCAGCTTCAGTTGTTGAGAGTACAATAGAGTTTTGTTTAATTGTAGCCCAGGATATTTATACAGGGCCCTATAAAGTGATCTATTCCTGAAGTACTCTTCCTATCAAGCACAAAATCAGCATAGTCAGCATCAACATATCCAAACAAATCAAAATTTTCTCTAGTAAGATACCATAACACTAAATTCTGAATTCTTTTCAAGTATCTCGAAATTCTTTCCACAGCCTTCAGGTGTGTCTCCTTTGGAGAAGACTAGAACCTTGTACATAATCCAAAACTATACACAATAGTAGGTCTGTTAGCAGTGAGATAGAGAAGTGAACCAACTATCCCTCTATACTTAGTTTCTGGCACAGAAATTCCTGGTGCATCTTGATCAATCTTAATAATGATAGAAATAGGAGTTTCATTAGTTTTGGATCCATCCATGTAAAATTTTTATAAGCAAATCCTTTATATACTTTTGCTGATAAATAAAGGTGTCATGTTCTGACTACTTGATTTGCAGCCTAGAAAGAAATTTAACTCTCCCATCATACTCATCTCAAATTCACTACTCATTAACTTTGCAATCTCAACACACGGAGACTCATCAATGGTTCCAAATATTATATCATCCACATATATCTGAGAACAAGCAACTTCTTTTCTTTCATTTTCAAAAATAATGTATTATCGATCTTACCTTTTTTATATCCATCTTTCAGCAGGAAAGAGGATAACATATCATACCATACAAGGATTTTTCCATCATTAACACATGATTAGGGAACTCAAAACTCTCAAAACTAGGTGGTTGCTTACCATTAACTCTTCAGCTAAGTACTTATTCAAAAAGAAACTTATAACATCCATCTGGTATAGTTTGAACTCCATGTGGGATGAAAAAGAAATAAGTATCCTAATTTTTTATTTTGGATACAAGTAGAAAAAGTCTCATCATAATCAATTCATTTCTATTTATTTTATCCTTGAACAACCAACCTAGCCTTATTTATGATGATATTGCCATGATCATCCAACTTGTTTCTGAAAACCCATTTGGTACAAATAATGGTTCTTTCAATGGGGTTGGGAACCAAATGCCACACTTTACTTCTCTTAAACTAATTTAGTTCTTCGTGCTAGCCAAAATCTAGTTTGAGTCTTGCAAAGCCTCTTTTATGTTCGTTAGTTCAACCAATGACAAATAGGTTGAGTGATCATACATACTTCTAAGCTTTGATCTAGTATGCATACCCGAATTCAGGGGAAAAATAAGGTCCCAAAAGGATGTGAACTTTTGTGCTTCTAATTTCTTCCAATAGTCTGTACTAAGGAGTATCTCCTGCAGTTATTGCTTCTTCTGTGTTTAATTTAACTGCTTCAGTTGTAGCTACTAAAGTTTCCTTATTATGCTCATCATCTGAATTAGAGCCAAACAGTACCTCCAAGATCATTAGATTCGTATTTTTCATTTGAATAATGTTCTTCATCAAAGATCACATGAATACTTTCCTCAACATAACCTGTCCTTCCATTACCTTCAAGCACCGGGCAGGTGTCTCACTTAATGCATTGTGTTTCCATCTCGGACCCAATGGATGCCTACAGAAAAATGGGTAGTGAATAAAACACTTACCTCCAAAAGCTCTAAGATAAGTAAGATTTGGTTTTCTTCCTTTCATCAACTCATTGGGAGTCTTATCCAGTGATTGCCTAATTATGCTTCTATTGATGATATAATAAGCAGTATTTACATATTCATCCTATAATCTTTTAGGAAGACCACTTGCTATGAGCATTGTTCTAGCCATATACTCTAGTAACCTATTATTCCTTTCAATAACACAATTTTTTTGTGGTATCCTAGGATCTGAGAAGTGATCAATTTTATTTTTAGCATAAAAGGTTGTGAAGTTGATATTTTCAAAATCAGTACCATGATTAGATCTTATGCTCACTAGCACATAATTAAGCTTCTTTGTTACCAACTTTGGAAAAATCTGAAAAGTCTCAAAAGTTTCATCTTTGGAGATTAAGAATAGGGTCTATTTGAACTTTGAGAATCCATTAACTATAACAAACACAAATCTTTTTCCTCTTCTACTTTGTACGCTCATAAGTCCACAAAGATCCATGTGAAGCAGTTTTAAATGTTTGGTAGTGCTTACCACTTTCTTATCTTTAAAAATAACCCTTACATGTTTCCAAATCATCACACACAACATCCTCGGTCATTTTCCCTTTCGGCAGTCCCAAAACAAGATCTTTAGTCATCAACTTATTAATTAAAGAGAAACTTGCATTTCCCAATCTTCTGTGCCACAGCAGGTGGCTTTTAGATACAACACAGGGACTTATGATTTTTGGTTTATGTGTCTCTGTGATGTCATCTTTGTATATATTCTTATATTTTCTTCCTTTGATAACCACGCATCCAGTTTTAGCATTCTTCATCTGACACTCAGCAACAGTGAATAAGACTTCATTCCCTCTAGATCACATTTGAGATATGCTCATGAGGTTATGTTTGAGAACATCCACTAACTAAACATCCTTGATAGCCTGAGATGATGATCTTACCACTTTTTCAATGCTAATAATTTCTCCAGTTCTTCTATGACCAAAGGCTACACTTCCACCTTTGAATTTGTGAGTAAGAGGAAGTAGTCTTTATCTCCAGTCATGTGTCTTGAGCATGCACTATCCAGGTACTAGGGATTGCTTTTTCCCCTCATACTTTCCTGCAAATTTAGGCAAGAGTTGTTTTAGGTACCCAGATTAAGTTGGGTCCCTTCATATGATAAAAAGGATGTATCAAATTCCTGGTAGGCCAGTAAGGAAGTGACTTTCCATTAGTAGGCTTCGTAATTACTCTATATGATCTGTTTAGTTTGGTAAATTTTTTATTCATCTGCATAGCCTTAAGATGTACAAGACATTGATTTTTGTATACCTCTTTTCCACACAAGGTGCAAAGTTTTTGCTTAGAGAAATTAAACTAGACAGGTTTTTGACTTGTAGGTTTGAATACTAAGCCATGTTTAGAACTTGACTGAATGTCTTGGATCTATGTCAACATAGTTGAGGAATTCAATCACCTCTAATTATGAGCTAATTCATTTTTAGCCTTTTCCAACTCTTTGGACAACTTATTATTTTGATCAGATAGAACTGATAATTTAGAAGTCAATTGCTAGATATCTTCTTCAAGCTTGATTTGAATACTAGTAGATCTATTCTTTCCTTTTGGAGAGAGTTCTTTCACAGTGTTTTTAAGAACAGAGCTCTCCTCTTCTAGAGTTTCATAATATATTTTTAGAGATGAATAGTCACTCATTAGTTGATCTCTATGAGCAATATGCATCTATGAGTACAGATTATAGGCTTTCAAGCTTCCTTTTGGAATATATCTTGAAATCAGGTTTCAAGGAAGAGAAGCACACCTCTAAGCTTTCTTGTTCAGTATATGAAGCAGTTCTATCCATGAGAGCAATAATAGATTTCTTTGACTTTGTCTCCTCATGTTCATTATCATCATTACTGAAGGCGACTAGAGCTAGATTATCTTCAGATATTTGGTATCAATCATAGCTAGGAGAAACTGATCCTGAGGTTCATCATTTGATTCATCAGAGTTTTTTCCCAGAGAAGAAAGATCCTTTTGCATAACCATGTCTACTTCTTGAGAGGTTAAATTTCTGTGAGCATGAAAGAAGAAGTCCTTCCTTTGATCCTTGGCAGTGTTCTTATGTTTAACAACCCACAGTGGATAGAATTTGAAGAAATGATCAGGACTACTACACTTGTAACACAAATGGAGATCCTTGTCAGTATTCTTTGAAGGCCTTCTCTGTAAAATCTGTCCTCTTACAAACATTTTTTGAAGCCTCCTAGTGACCAAGGCAACATTTTCTTCTTCAAAGTCTAATTTTTCAACAGAATTGAGAGATAAAGTCTTTTACTTCTTCTTTGGACTTATCTCTTTTTCTTGATTATTCTTCAGTTCATAGGTTGTAAGATTTCCAATGAGTTCATCCATAGCTAGAGTATCAATATCTCTAGCTTTAGTGATGGCTTCTACCTTACTTTCCCAAGACTCAGGTAGAACACTTAACATTTTTCAAACAACCTACCATGTCGAATGACTTCTCCTATTGAGTAGATCTAATTGAGAATTAATATGAATCTGGTATGCATGTCCTAAATGGTCTCTCTCTCTTTAATTTTAAACAACTCATATTGCATGTTTAAGTTGTCTATTTTGGCTTTTTTTACAGCAGATGCTACCTTATGAGCAGTTGAAAGGTATCCCAGATTTGCTTAGCATCCTCACAGGAAGAGATTCTATTGTACTCATTAGGTCCAGTTTCACAGATCATGATTTTCTTGGCTTTAGAGTTGTTTTGGATTGCCACCTTATATTTATTATTCCATTCTCTTCTCTCCTTGGGCACCAGAGTTAAATTTGTTTCAGAAGTAGGTTTTATAGGAGTAGTTGATCCATCCAAGATGATACACCATAGATCATAACTCTCACTTATTAGATGATCCATTATTCTATTTTTCCACCGTCCATAGTATTTTCCATTGAAGAGCGGTGGATTGGTTTGAGAGGCGCCTTCCTGAGAAGTAGGTGGAGCAATCATAGGATCTTTTTCAAGATGATAGCCTTTAATTAAAAAGTCCTACTCTAATACTAATTAAAAAGAAAATAAATTCCTCTGTTACTATACGTAAGAACCGGGTTCTTAACTCAGAAGTAAAATAACTATAGCAATAATAAAGGAAAAATATTACTTGGAAAAACCTCCTAGAATAGGAATAAAAAACCACAGACCACTTACACTAACTTAAAAAGTTTATGATTACAATCTCTTACAAGAACAATAACAAAACTCACTAGAATTACTAGCTCCTCACTTGCACTCAAAATCTATTACTTGAAAATACTGTTCTCACAGATTATGAAATAGGTAACTTCTACTATTACAATTTATCTAAATATATAGTTGTTGATCCTTCGTCCTTCTCCAAGTTTTCATAGGAAAAGAAAACCTTTTCCTAACAGGTAAACAAATCATTTCCTTGTTTAACTCTGAAAACTTTTCCTCATTTGACTTATTTCTGTAATTGTATTTTATTCTCTTCAATGAACTTGGATTCCCATATGAAGTAGTATTCAATGCAAACTAGCTTTATTCATCATCAGAACAGTACCAAGTACTTCGTAAAAATATCAACATTTGAAGATAATAGTCATCTTAAATTTGTCAATCAAGATAATTTTTTAAAATAGTTGCATAATCTAGTGAAGCGAACCAACACCTTTTCTTTTAATTAAGATGATGCCAATCAGTCTCTTTATCTTATATATAGTAGTGACAATAAAAAAGACTACTTCAATGTCTTTCTCGTGTTTTCCATAACTTCATGAATTTTTGCAATCACTAATGAAGATTATCCACCAAGTCAGGTGAGTCTTGTGGTATAAATGAATCTGTAATGCACTTTGCCTTGCTTGAGTTATTTAATTTTATCCAGTGAACCAACTGGGCCTAGAAAAAATATTAGAATATCTGAAGCAAGAATTTGGCAATCTACCTATATATATTAATGAAAATGGTTCTCTCATCAAATATCCCTTCATCACTTTTGCCATCAAACTTTCCCAGAGAAATCTTTTCATTACCTTTCAGCACCAGAAAGGTGTCAGACTTTATACATCATATTACCATCTCAGATAGATGGATACCTACAGAAAAATAGATTGTGAATAAAACACTTGCCTCCAAAAGCTCTGAGATAAGTAAGATTTGGTTTTCTTCCTTTTAGCAACTCATAGGGAGCCTTATCCAGTGATGTCCTAATTATTCTCCTATTGATGAGATAACAAACAGTATTTACAGCTTCAACCGAGAAAATTTTAGGAAGACCACTTGCTATGAGCACTGTTCTAGCCATATACTCTAGTAACATGTTCTTCCTTTCAACAATAACATTTTGTTGTAATGTACTAAGAGCTGAGAAGTTGTGATCAATTCTATTTTCAGCACAAAAGGTTGTGAAGTTGATATTTCCAAACTCAGTACCATGATCAGATCATATGCTCACAGCACAAAATTAAGCTTCTTCTATACTAGCTTTGAAAAAATCTGTAAAGTCTCTAAAGCTTCATCTTTGGACCATAAGAATAGGGTCTAGGTGAACTAATGAGTGGCCTAAAAGCTACTCAATATGCCTAATTACATCATGAAATTGCTTGTTTTTGTTACTATTTGGTCAAATTATGATGTTAACTTGGTGTGTTTTTAGGTAAATATATGATCTCTAAGGAAACAAGAGAAATGGAACTAAATTACAAAGTGTTGAGAGTGTCGTCATGGTGGATGATAAGTGTACTGTCATCTCTGATGGAAGACCGCTGTCAAAAGCCATGACCACCATGCAGCCCAGGAAGCCCAATAGAAGAAACTGTAAGAGACGATCAATACACCTCCAAGACAATAGACCACCGTCCCTCAGGGCGGTTACTGCCTTCTTGCACCAATTACCTCCAAGAGAAGCCTGTAATTCTACCAAGGACGGTGGCGAACCAAGAACACGTCGGACTGTTGTGCAAGATAACGGTGGATCACTTAGGCCACCATCACTGGAATTTAAGCTGAAAACTTGACTTTTCTAAGATTTATATAAACAATTTTTTCAAACTTTTTTCAGAGATAGAGAGAGAAATAAATGATGTTTCTTCTAAGTATAGAAAAGAGAAGAATGAACAAATACTTTTATGAGTTAAATTCATCATCAATTTTATCTTTGATTTCAAAACTGAGAGTTCTTTACTGTATTTGTGGAGATTTTTGGACTTGTTTATTTGGAAGCATGTCTGACTATGTACCACTCAATGGTAATTGTTCCTTTAATTTAGTGATGAGTAGCTAATGTCATATACTTGGAAATATGCTGAATGATATGTAGTAGTTAATAACTATGGTTGATGGGTTTTTGGATAATTATTGTACTTAGGTATTGGGTCTATGATTGGATTCATGTTATGTATTGAAATGGAGGTTGCAGACTCTAATTTGATGTTTAGTCAAGTGTAGTTTCCATGATAGTGGGGTTATTCTTGAGAGCCCAACAATAGCCTTGGGTTAGGTTTATCCCACCTAAGTAGCATACTAGATTGCAAAAGGTTTTTGTATAATTATATGATTCATGCCTTTGAGAAATTGTCATGAACAACATGAATAATAGAATAGAGATGTTTTAATTGTTCATTTGAAACCTAGTTTGCCTAATATCTATGTAAGTGAAGATTATGACAAATTCGTAATCACCCTTGCCACTTATTACTTGTATTTAAGGAAATTCCTAAGCAACCTATCCTTATAAGTGAAATCGTGTTGCAAACAAATAATATTGCTGTAACGTGATAATTCCAAATTCATAAAATTAGGAAAGCCCCGATTTTTTATAGTTTTCTTTTTACCAAAATTAATTAGCATTAATTAGTTGACTCTTACACTACTGTCAATATAGGCTAATTCACTCCCTGTAAATTCAAACCCCAACTACTATCTTCGTTGGCTAATTATACTTGACAACAATCACGTACACTTTTTGATTGACTTCGAGGTGTGATTGAGCTTTATCAAAAAATAGCGCTGTTACCGAGGAGTGAAAAGTTTAATTTCACTTTATTAGTGTAAGTTTTCACTTTTTTGTGCTACTTAATTGAATTTCACGTGGTTTATTCCTTGTGTTAAAACAAGCAGCATGATGAATAGGAGTATCCACGGAAGTCACTCCTATAATTGCGAGGGCTCTGATGTGGAAGAGGAACGCATGAACGATAAAGGATTTACAAGTGCTATCCGCTTCCCCAAGCTGAGGGAAATGCCGTATTTCATGTGACAAGCACCATGTTTCACATACTCCAAATAAAGGGATTGTTTGGTGGCTTCCACATGAGGATCCACATGCACATTTTAAAAAACTTCCTTGAATTGTGCACACCTTTCATCATCTCAAACATTTCATAAGAATCCCTTCGGTTGAGACTCTTCTCATTATCTTTTACTGATAAGGCTATTTTATGGTTAGGGGAACTCCTCCATTAGTCAATTACTACACGGGAAGAGCTGAAGTGGGCCTTCTTGATAAGATTTTTTTGCACCCTCTCGGATAATACAACTCCGGAATGCTATCACAAATTTTATATCTAGTCACCAAGAGCCCTTGCACGAGGCTTGGATGAGGTTCAATAAAGTTGTTTCCAAGTGTCCGGATCATGATTTTCTTGGTAAAATTCTGCTTCAGACATTCTATAGAGCACTTAGTCCATTGAACAAGACATTGACCGATAATTTGGTAAGAGGGTCCATGGAAAATGCTACTTTTGGTTTATTGTATTTCTTCTTGAGAATTAGATACAAACAATCGGGCGTGGCGTACTCAGGATGCCGAGGTGGCTATCAGTGCTCCCTCTTCATCTCTAGGTGGCTACACCTCAAGACAAACTGAGGACCTTAAGGAGAAAATGGATAAATTAGTGTCACATATAGACCTTGTTACTAAACACGTCATGGGTACTCCACCTAAGGCAGTGCATGCAATAAATAAGCAAGGTGATAGATTTAAAAAAGAAGAGGACTTTGCATCTCTATATGATGAAGAGGTGAATTTATGGCCGATCAAGGGATGGGTTGCCAGCCTGCCTATCAACGACAAGCCAGGAATCAAGGTTGGAACAAGGATAAAGGTGGAAATTTGTATGACAAAGAGGATGAGAGAGACAAGGATGTTCTTGATCACAATCGAGATTGGAAAGTGAGGAATTATGGTGACCACTATGTTCCTCCCAATGAAAAGGCTAGAGAACGAAGAGGTTGAGAGCTCATCATCTACTTCCAAAATTAAAGCATCGTTGGCAAAAGTTCTTGAGGAAGTTGATGACATTGATAAAGACATTAGAAGTATGAACCAAGATATGTGCGGCATGAAGGGTGACATATCTTCCATGAACCAAATGGTGTCATCCCATTCTGCCACAATTAAGCAACTTGAGGCTCAAATGGTCTAAATATCCGCACAATTAAACCCTCGTCAAAAGGGTGCTTCCAAATGACATGGTCTCGAATCTAAAGAATAATGCTCATTGCATGGCAGTGGTTACACAGAGTGGTAAGGAGTTGCTAGTAGACGTTGATGATGGAATTGTTGCTCTAAATGGTAATGATCAAAGTGAAAAGAAGAATCCCCCAAAGGTCAAGGTAGAAAAGAGGTTGCAGTTGGTTAAGAGCCAATTAAAGATGATGATGTGCAAATCATGAAATCCAAGGAAGTTAAGAAGTGCAAGATACATCAACCACCCAAGTCAGTTGTTGAGAAGAAGGTGGTGGAGGCCTCTCCACAGAATATTTTAACCAAAGCGAAGCCACATTTTCCCCAAAGACTTAAGAAAGCAAGTGAGGACTCATAATTCCAAAAAGTCTTGTCTATGTTTAAAAGCTTATCCATTAATATTATACTAATTGATGCATTGATGCAAATGTTGCTAGCTAATCACATAACAGGATCTCAGGCAATGTAAGAAAACGTAACTGGCATCCTTGCAACAACATATGTGAAATATAACTCAATAAATGGAAAACAAAGAAGATAGGAGTAGAATATGGTTGGTATATCAGTAACCTCAAG
>JBDJHY010260412.1:0-10513 GCA_039654485.1 Withania somnifera
CTAGTTGTTTTGTGAGATTGAACTTATCAAACCCCAGGAGAGTTTTAGCTTGTGTTAAGGCCAGATCGTCTTTTTCAGATAAGATTTAGCAGTTTCATTTTGAGGATAAACACTTGGTTTCTCCTTGTGATCAGGTGTTAGCTGGAGAGGCCAGAAGGGCTTCTATTAATTTAGATGGGGGCGCTTTGGTATGATAGTCGCATTTGTGTACCACAGGTTGGAGACTTGGTACAATTGATCTTGGATGAGGCCCCTAGCTCCATATATTCTATTGTACTTGTGCTTTCCACTATTGATGTAGTAGCCTCCGTTTGGACTTCGGGCTACAGGGTTGGCTCTGCTACTGGTGATATAGTAGGTTTCATCATAATATGAGAAATCAAATCATGACACTGTCGTATTTTATGATTTTTTTGTGGCTTAGGTCTTGTGTGTTATACCCTGATAGTTGATATTCTTTCATACTTGTTAGATGATGTTGCACATGCTGATAGTTGATCCTTCACCATACATATTAGCTATTATTGCGGTCACTCCTTTTCTATTGTTTATTATATGTGATTTCCCTATTTGTTTATGATCGCTCTTTACCTTGATTATGCTTAGTTAAGCCTAGTTGGCAAATGATACCTACTGGGTGCCTGTTGTTTTTGGTACTCATGCTACACTTAATCTTTTTGTGATGTAAATCATAGTACGAGTTAGTGGAGTAGATGCGATAGTGCAAGATAGGTTGTGTTGTTCCAGGATATTTCAATGAGCAGTTTGCATTCTTGCTTACTGGTTTTCCTTCTATTATCAAAGTTGTCCTAGTTGTTTATGGATAACTATTTTTTGTTGTTTTTTATTGCTGCATGTTGTATTTTGTACTATTATGTATATAGATACTTGACAACTATGATACCAGATTCTGGGAATTTACTTTTTGTTATGTATTTCTACATCTCTTCTTTTCCTCTTCTTCTCCTTATCTTTTTGTTTGTACACTATACTGGCCAGTCGTTACTTGCTCTAGGCTAGTATTAGGCTTGTATTTAGGTGAGATGTAGACACCATCATAACTTAATATTTAGGTCGTGACTGACTGGTATCAGAGATCTAGGTTCACTAGTGTCTTTGGTTGTAAGAGCAAGTGTTTGGTAGAATCCCATGGATCGGGACATAGATGTTTGTATCCTATCTTCTGGAGGCTACAGGGCACTCTTTAGGAAAGACTCTCACTTCTTAACTCCTTACTGTTTTATATGTTCATTTGGTTTCCTATCACTTCATTTGGCTCTACTCTTTCCAAAATACTAGGAAGAGGCCCTCAGTGGGCACCAATGATATTTCTACCTGCATTCCCAAATTTTTAGAATTCGAATAGAACATCAGGAGACCACATCATCAGTAACAGAGTTTGGGAGTCGCCTGGGCTCCATTAAAGGTTACTATCATACCAAATCCATAGAGTGTTAGAGTTCATTTAGAGGTATCAGTGGGTGTCTTGAGAGGAGCATCGGTTGAGTATTACTTTGGTGGTTTCCTGTAGGGATCTTTGACCTTTTAGGATTATGTAGCATCCCTTGAAAGGATGACTAGACATTTCCCTACACTGTATGCTACGAGATATGGAAGGGTGTTGGACATCTTCAGAGTATTGGTTTTTCCACTCTATATGATGAGGGAACTTGATAAAAACAGGAATACCCTTGGACAGATCTTCAAATAGTTGGTGGCCCTTGAAAAGACTTATCGTGATACCTATCGAGTTGTTGGTCTGGAAGCCCGCCGAAAAATAAGGGATGGTAGTGATAAATATCTGGGGTGGAGGAGTAAGGATTCTGAGGATTACTTTATATATGGCGGGTCTAAATATGAGACCATGGATTTTCCCCTTCCTGGGGTTCTTCTGTCTAACAGTTTGGGCTGAGTAACTAGAGTTTAGGTCAAGATTATTTGATCTTTCTTTCGAGTTCTCATGATTTTTATAGTGATACTCGAATTGTGAGGTGGGGTTACGATAGAAAGAGACTTCAATAATAGAACCATATAGACCAATCCAGTTATCTTGTACAGGCCTTTTCTCAATCAGTCGACAAGGACCTAAGTACTCAGAAAATTTATCCTCTCAACGGCGCATATTCAGGTTTATAGGGTCATGGTGGCCAGAATAGTTTAGCTTTGTGGTCCCAATCAGAGCAGGACCCGGGTTTTTTATAAATGTGGTAAGTTATTCCATTGGGCTAGTGAATGTCCGCAACGTGGGGCTATTCAGCCAACAGTAATTGCAGCCTCACCTAGGAAGCTAGTTAAAGCGGGTGGTGGTGTTAGTGGTTCTTGTAATTCTCGTGGAAAAGTTGCATATTATTCTAATGAGTGCTCCGATTATGTATAACTTTGTTAGGTTTTTCATCGAGTTCTCCTATCTTCTCCTCATACTTGTTTGTGGTCTTGGGCAAGATGATATCGGTGAGCTAATTTTGATCTCTATTTATGACATGATTTTATTCTGTTTCTTTCCTAGTTGTCTTATGTTGTATTGGGAGTGAATCTACTTATTTCTTGCTTAACTTTGTTGATGTTGTGCCATAGACTTGGTTTAGGTCTTGCTTTTAGACCTTTGATTTTTTGTGGCCCTCTTTTAAATGGTTCTTCGGTGGCACTAGTTGTCATTCGTATTGGTGAGATGAGTCTTATCTTTTAGCTCAGGAGGTCTATTTTATTCATTGTTATGCTATGGTCCTGTGATTTAGGGGTTGAGTTCCTTTATTTAGGCAGGCCGTACTATATCCTAGCTAAGATTTGAGCACCCTTGTCTTGTCCTACCCTGAGTGGTGGATATTGTTCGTAGGGTCCTTTTGTTTCTCGTGTATAAGGAGAGAACTTTTTAGTGGTGGATCCTAGTGAGGGATTTGAGTCTCTTGGCTCATTTAACCTGTAGATATTGTGAGATAGAGGAAGTCGGCCTTATTATTAAAGGCATCCTTAGTGATTTTGTCAGGCATGGCCAGGTTACCTTGTTCTCCCTAGATACTGGATTGTTATATTGTGATTATACCTTAGCCATGATTGTGGTTCCTCGGTAGGGTGATAGCGGTCCTTAGGTACTTATTGATTGGGATTTTTCTTACGTTCAAGTCAAGAAGTTAATCCCTCGAGAGTGTTTATTAGCATTGCATGTTAGGGGTTTCTTCATTCTCGGGGCCAGAATCCTTAATATCCTATGGTGATCTAGTCAGACTGCGAGTTGTCCGGTAGCTCTAATTTGCAATCCACGTTATTCAATTCTTCCATTTGTTGGTTCTAAAGAACCTAGTAGGTAGTTTTATGAGTAAATGACTTACCTTTTCTATTCGCTTTCCCTTGGTTCAGGATTGATTACCATAGAGTTACCTTTATCCCTCGAGCATGTCTGGTTTAAATAGTGTTTCACCTTTTGCCTCGTGTGTTCCCTAGGTTGTGTTTGCTACTGGATAGTCCCTGTGCTCGCAGGCAGGCAACCATTCTGGTAAGAAGTTCTTCTTTAGTGGTGAATCGAGGTTTTGGTATTCCAGAGTAGTTCGTATGTCAGGTTTTATGTAGTATTTTTTGTCTTAGCTAGTTAGTTTGATAGTGCAGGTTTGATCCTTATAAATGGTTACTGATTGGTTTCTACTATGATTTCTTGTGTTGGGACTAGTTATTGTGTTTATTGATGACATCCTAGTTTACTCCTAGATTCGGGAGCAGCATGGGGAGCATTTAAGAGTTGTACTCCAGACTTTGAGGATTGCGTAGTTGAATACCAATTTCTCGAAGTATGTTTTCTGGTTAGACTCCATAGCCTTTCTTGTTCATATTGTACTTTCAGCCAGTATCAGTGTAGATCCAGCAAAGGCTTCGGTCATTTGTGATTGAGCTCAACCGACTACTCCCTTAGGCATTCGTAGTTTTGTTTATTTAGCAGATTATTATAGAATATTCATACAGGGTTTTTCATCTATAGAAGCTCCTATAACTAGATTGACTCAGAAGGATGTTTCTTTATATGGTCTAAGGATTGTGAGTCCAGTTTACCGAGGATTAAGGAGTTTCTCACTTCAGCACCAGTATTGTCACTTCCAGTTTAAAGCCAGTTATATACAGTTTATTGTGATGCCTCTGGTATTAGGTTAGGGTATGGACTAATGCATCAGGGTAGATTCATTGTGTATACTTCACAACAGATGAAGGTTCACGAGCCAACTATCTGAACCATGATTTGGAGTTAGCGACAGTTGTTTCGTGCTCAAGATCTGGAGAACTTACTTCTACGGAATTCATTATGAGATTTTTATCGATCACCAAAGTCTACAGTATATATTGAGCCAAAAGGAGATCAATCTTAGTCAAAGGAGATGGGTTGAGCTCCTAAAATAATATGACATCAGCATTTTGTACTATCCAGGTAAAGAGAATGTAATTACGGATGCCTTAATTCAGAAGGTTATTTATGGGTAGTACAGCTTCTATCTCATCTTAAGTGAGAATGTTATCCTTGTACTTTCACTTTTCGGCTAACCATTTAGCCCTATTGGATGTATCATATCCGAGCAGAGTCATCACATATATTGAGATTAGACCTACTCTATTTGAACAGATCTGACAGTGATAGTACAAGGATAGATCCTTGTTTTATACTCGAGAGTTGGTTCTGAGGGGTAATTACAGTGTTGCATCCTTAGAGAGGATGCTCTGGTGGTGTATTATGGATGGGAAACTGTTTTGTGTTCCTAGAGTGGATTATATGAGTCGTAGCTTTCTTCATGAGGCCCAATGTACCAGATACTCCATTCATCCAGGCATCACGAACATGTGCAGAGATTTGAGACAACATAATTGATTGCAGAGGCGTACGAGATAACATGTTACCATGTTTGTTTCTCAAAGCTTAAACTGCCGGTAGGTGAAGTTCGAGCACCGCAGACCAGGTGGTGTTTGCAGGACTCCCTATTCCTGAGTGGAAGTGGAAGAGTATTACTATGGAATTTTTTCTGCACTCCCTCCTACTTCCAAGGTTCATGATTGTATATGGGTCATCACGGATCGATTGACAAAATCCGCATCACTTTCTACCGACTTCATCTTCTTTCGGTGTCGAGAGACTTGGTGTATTATATTTTAGGGAGATTTTTCATCTACATGGGGTGCTAGTTTCAATCATGTCAGATAGGGATATGTAGTTACTTCACGGTTATAGAGGACTATGCAGCATCATATGGATACAAAGGTAGCTCTAAATACGGTTCTTCACCCACAGACAGACTGGTAGACTAAGTAGACCATTCAGGTACTTCAAGATATTATCCAGGCTTGTGTTTTGATTTCGATAGCAGCTGGGATTAGAATTTTTGTTTAGAACATTTCTCCTAAAAAAAAGATGCCATTGCATTATCCACATGGCGCTATTTTAAGCTATATGGGTAGATATTGCATATCACTGAGTGGTTGGTGCCATAGTGTTGAGATTCGACCTAAGCCTTTATATTTTGTCTGAGATTCTACAAACTGAAAATAGATTATGAATGCACGTAGTAAAATAAGAGTTATGTGGATCATAGGCTTTGAACTCTTGAATTTAGTGTAGGAGACATGGCACTTTTGTGAGTTTCACCCATGAAGGGCATCCTGAAATTTGGTCAGAAGGGCCTGTTTATCCCCATATTTATTGGTCCATGTGAGATTCCTGAGTGGATTGACAATGTTTCCTACATATTGTACCTACCTCCTAAGTTAGAAGGTTTTCATCCAGTGTTTCACATCTCTATGCTCTCTCATTATATGGTAGATCCCTCTTATATATTCCATTCTGAGTCAGCTAAGCTAGATGACTTATTGGCTTATGTTAAGAAGCTTGAGGCCATTGCTCAAAGAGATGTGAGGTGGCTTAGGTATAAAGATATTCTAATTATGAAAGTTCAATAGGCATAAGGTCCAGTGGAGGAGGCCACTAGAAGATTAAGAGAATCGTGTGAATTTTGCATTCTCCTTGTTTCAGACTCGGGTAATCCTTTCTTTGTAATTTTAAAAAATAAAAGTTTATTTAGTAGTGGATATTGTAATGGACCTCGGGATTATTTTCGTGATTCCCACGATTTTTCTGTGTTTAGACTATTCTTATAACTACCCCAAGTCATTTGTGATTTGATAGGACCAATAGTTGGATTCCCTGGAAGTTTTATTGCTTGTCTCTTTTATAATTATAGCTTCCTTGGGCCTTACTCAGATTATACGATACCGAATCTCTTTTTTATCAATTTTTGAGTATGGAATGTCAATTACATAAAAATTTCATATATGGTTTGTTAAATCAGACTATGTTGTCATTTCAGGTCTTAACTGATCAAAATTGAGGTTGGCTGGGTACCAAAGCACCGCGATCGCAGGGTTGAGGGCTACGGTTGCGGAAGGAATCCACTCAACCTATTACAGGGATGGTGTCCATGGTCGCATGAAGGACCTGGCAATCTTATATATATTTCTTTCTTTCATTTTAATAAATTTTCACAAGTTTCTCTCGAACTTCTTCTCTATTGTAATAAAGTTTCTTATATTACATAAAGATTTTGGGCTTGTTTCTTTATTTTCTACTGTTAGTTAAGCCCTAGTTTTACCATATGATGTATGAGTTGCAATCTATATGTTGGTATAAATAATTTATTTTTCCAAGCTATTCGGGTTTATGGACTCGTTTTTAGGTTATATTTCAACCCCTCTTTTATATAGCAATATGGGTTTTGTTATACTCACATTGACACACAGGTTATGTTTTTTCTAGCTTAGAGTGTTTTTGAGATTTTTATGTGCTTCTTGAGTATTCTAACATGCATTTTGAGGTTATCGCCACAATCCAGGTAAGTTACGGTGTACTTTCTTCAGACTAGGTATTAGTGTGGTATATGTTTGGTAAGGTGCCATCTCGGAGCTAGGATTACTAGTTGGCACCCCGTTATGGTTATTCTTTTGTCCTATGGCCAATTTAACTGACTTGTGACTTAGTTACTTAACCTGGGGCTATGTTGCCTTACTCGTGTATTCGACGCTAACTCTGGAACATATTATGTTTGGGGTTGGAGAATAACCTTTGGTGCATGTTACTTATACACTAACTCTGGAATGCAAATTGATTTGAGTGGATTATACTAGTGGTTAGATATAAGTAGCTATCCCTTTGTTTAGGCTGGTGGCTTTAGAGCCAATCTAGGTAGGCTGATTGTTTTGTGTTCTACCTAAGGTGTTGCGTATGATTAGTATGTATGTGGTCATTTTGCTATTGATAGTCGGGTATGACCTTTTTGGATAGCTAGTAGCCCTATGTGATGATATTGTACCCTAGACCAGTGTGATCCTAGGAGTGAGTTGTATTGGACTGAACTGAGATAGCTCCATGTTTTCCCCTGAATAGATATGTACTTATCCCTTAATGATCTCCCTCTAGGAAGTTGTGGAATCTTTTGTGCGATTACTCGTGGCTTGGTACCGTAGTTGGGTTGGAAGATGGTGTACCTTATGACTAGGGCTTTGCAGCCATCCTATGGATTCTAGTTAGCAACCATATACTAATTTATCCTATTAATTGATGTTGTGTTGCGAGCATGCATTAATAGTTTTAAAAGATAACTTGATTTTGAAAGAGTAATAACCAGAAACTATTTCTTATACATTATATGTATCCACGATTGCAATAGTAGTATGAAGCTTTTTTCTCGCACTACCTAATTTACTTTCTCACCGGCACTGTGATTTTTTGGTATTGCCTAAATGAAAGAAGTTGGATATACTAATAATCTTCATGTCCAGACTTGATATGTTCTACAATGATATGATCTACAGGTTGAGCCCGAGTTTTTGCATTTCTTCCCTGATAACTATGCCACTAGTTGGCCTTTCACTAGGATTTTTTACATAGGATTAGATCCCTACATAGACCTAGTAGAGTATACGCGAAAGATTCCATGGGTCCATTCCTGAAAGGGTCTTTCTACTGGGGAGGGTGAGTGTTGTCACTGTTTACTTTCAGCACCTCTTTTGATTACATCCCTATACGCTTTGGTTGCATTCCATAGGGCTTATGGGAGAGTCCTATTGGGTTACTTATATGCTGATGTGTTGGTTTCTAGCTAGGTTTTGTGGCTACCCTTTTGTATTGTTGATTACTTTACTTGCCTTATTACTGTTATATTCAATAGTTCAATTCCCTATGTTCATTTTTCACTTATTGGTGCTTCCTTGTGCAGGTCACGTTGGATCTCCAGGTAGATGTCGTGTTTGGTCATGATTTTCTTGTGACCCAGGTTCTATGTGTTATACCATGATAATTGAGGTCCTTTCATACTTTCTAGCTAATGTTGCACACACTGATAGCTAATCCTTCAATGCACATATTAGCTATTGTTGTTGTCACCCCTTTTTCGCTGTTCATTATGTGTGATTGCGCTATTTGTTTCTGATCTCTCTTTACCTTACTTATGCTTACTTTTCTCGGTCTTCCTATGATTCCTATTTGGTACCCGTTGTCCTTGATACTCACGCTACACTTCTACATCTTTTTGTGATACAAATATAGTACGAGTCAACAGAGCACTGGTGACACCTCAAATGTAGTAACTGTAATGAGCACTTGGGCTGGTGCTCCAGCCGTTTTTCTAGCTGCAGATTAACATGTACGAGGCATCTATGAAAAAGTCATGATAATAAATAAGAATTTTCAAGAAACCGTCAAGGATATACGCACGATAAAGGATTCAAAAGAAAGAGGCAATATTTCTAATTTCCACTATAGCCTCCCGAAGAAAGAAACGGACATCTTCGTGCCGATCCACAAGACTCTACTAGATAATGGTTCTGTACACTGACACTGATGAACCTAGGCTCTGATACCAACTTTTCACCGACACGATTTTTTGGATCATGATGGCACCTAATATACCACTAGTAGAAGAACCAACCACATAGTCCGAAGTGAAGGACTACTATATCAAATGTGAAAAGCACAAGTGTAATAATCAGAAGATCAATAATTGCGGAAGTTTAAAGAATCAAACTAAATACCTAAAACCCATTATTAGTTTCAAACGAACCACTAAGTACAAAAACAATAAATTCAAAATGTCTAATACAATTGTCTCTGAAATACATGAAGATCAAATATGAATGCCTAAGCCGAAGAAAAGAAGGTAAAAGTCGAATGCCTAGCTCACCTTGAATCTCTGATAGTAGATGGAATCTGAACGAACAACTGGCTGTAAACACGATCGGGAACTTGTAATCGGACCTAAACATGTGCAACTGTAGTGTTAGTATAAGTTGTCGAAGAACCCCGTACCTAGTAGTCTTCGAGGGCCCACTAGACATATAATAATAATAAATTCAGTAAATAACTAAATACAATAAAGGGGTCACAGAAGCAAATAGAACAACATGGAAAGCTAGTTACTCAGATAAGAATCAAGTACGAGTAGACATGTATCACTAGCTAATCATATAATAGGATTTCAGGCAATGAAGGAAGAGGTACCCGAAATCCTTGCAACAATATATATGAATAATAATGTAATAATCAAGAGTCAAAATAAGATAGGAGGAGAACATGATGGTATACCGAAAACCTAAAGTAAAAGAGTAAATGACTGAATAAGAGTGTAAGGCACAAAATCCCATATAGCATGAAGTAACAATTAACCAACAATAATAACTAAGCAGTAATAGGAATAATAAAATAATGCAAATAAACACTGACAAGTCCCCCATACAGAACCACAGCATACACATAAAATATGCTCACCTAAAGGCCTCCCATTCAACTAGGATACACTAAAGAAAACAAGTGCAGAAAAGTAAATACAATCATATGAAGTACCTAGTCCTGCGTACGCTCCTCCTCTGGTACCCGTAGGCCAGTAGGCTGAACCCATGGAAGACTAACCTAAATAATCCAAGTATGTCACTCCTCCGTCCTATACCCCCCTGTGTCAGCCGCATCCCAGAGGTAAACTACATGAAGATATGTCACCACGTATGACCTCTAATGTCAACATAACCTCACATTCTGAATCTCAGAACCTTAAGGGTCTCAACAGTCTGGCATATCGTGCCAAATATGAACAGTCTTATCAAGTCGTTCTCAGCATGTCAAGGCGTACAATGCCTGTATATCACAGTCTCATCAAAATTCTCAATAGATCAGGTATCATCAAGTTTCCATAACCAGTGGTGTTAGAAGTGTCAAAAAGTTATTCTCACTGCCGTACAACGACGGACTTAAGTCCCAGTGGCTGTACTCACTTTTGAACGGAGTTGGTCTTAAGTCCCAGAATTAATTAATCAAATGTTATTTCCCAGTGCCAAGATATAAAGCCTGCGCTAAAACAAGTGAAAATAGTATTATCAGGAGCTCGATACAATGTCAAGTCTAAAACAGTTAAAATACCATTTACTTATATTATTATTAAATACTCCAATTTATCAACTTATATTGTTATTCTTCCTTATTTTTCAAATCGGTCTCTAGACT
>JBDJHY010260445.1:0-10513 GCA_039654485.1 Withania somnifera
CACATGTACAGATCCTAGTACAGGTTCTCATTCGTGATACAAATAGTTGTTCATTTGGATCTTATTCATCTCATAGATTCAGGATGAGCTTGGCATCCAGCTTGTTCCTGCTTCTCTTCAAATTTATATTTTATTACATCTCCATTGTATTTCGAAGATACAGTTGTACTAAACTTATATCCGTTTATCATTTCTGTACTTAGTGGTTCGTTTGACACTGATACTGGATTTTTGGTAGATTATGTTACTCTTTAAGACTTTCGCTTACCATTATCTTTGATTTTGAAATACTTCGACATTTAATGTAGTAGTCCTCTGCTTCAGCTCCGCACTACTGGGTTTGGTTCTCCTACTAGTGGTATAGTAGGTGCCATCATGATCGGCGAAATCGGGTCGTGACATAGTAGTAATACATACATCATGGACTTTTTCTATCTGATGTCTTTCTTTCTATTTTATTGAGAATTAGAGACATTGAGACCTTTTGTTATGCCCTTTCTAGTTGACATGATGAATTAAATAGCTTATGCATCTTTTCTAAAGTTTATGTTAGGATTTCTTGCCATCAAATCTGGATGAAACCTGTGATGAATGAAAAATGACATTTCAAGACAAAATTTAATCTTTATGAATGGTTGAGGATGTTTTTTGGTCTACTAATGCTCTTATGTATTTGATGAATTACGTGATGACCAAGAGAAGAAAACAAGGAAAGAAAAAAAAAGTAATGCTTGCACTGGAAAACTGAGTGTTGGTACATTTCCTCAAGAAATGTTTCCAAGAAAAAGGAACACCAAGTTGATGCCAAGAGAAAATGGGTCATTCCATGTTCTTGTGAAGCTCAATGATAATACTTACAAGATTGGACTTACTCCAAATTATCAAGTTCATCATACTCCAAATTATCAAGTTCATCATACCTTCAACGTTGTGATCTTTCTCTCTTTGGTGCCCATGATACTAGCTCATTGAATTTCAGGTCAAATTCTTCTTAATAAGAGGAGAATGATGCATTTTAAGTTTAATCAATGCCATTTAAAAAAATCCAAGATATGAACTCTAAGCTCTACAAAGCCTATTCGTAAATGTGGACATACTTGATCATATATTTATGTCATTCTAAGGGGTTCCACACCTGACAACTTCTTTAGAGAAGACAGAAGAACGAAAAGGCTAAATTAAGATATAACAGAAACTAGAGGAAATTTTGGTCTGTAGAATCAATCTATAGATCGTGAAAATCACTATACAAGTCGTGAATCAATGTACCTACTTGTAAGTCATTCTATAGTAAATATGAAGGCAATTATAAATTGCATATTAAAGATGGCTCATACCCGATGAAGCTAAGGAAAATGAATCATTGACAGGCACAGACAAGATATATGGAGCCATACACAGATCATGAAATGCACATATAATATGTATGTTAATCTACAACAGTAATTGAAGTTTGTCTTTACAACATTTTAAATGTCACTTTTGGGCATTCTTATAATAGTTGAACCTAACTAGTTGTGAGTAGCCCATCTAGACATATATTAAGATTGATATTTTCTCTTTGAATTCGTTAAACTTATGTTGATACTTTATTTGGTAGGTGTATTACAAGGAGAATTTAATTATCTTAAGATTTATTTTACATTTTAGGAATTTATTTTGAATTCTAATTAATGGAAGGCTTTTGTTATCTTAAAATCATTTTTGTCATTTAATTTCATAATTTTTCTATCTTTTATATCTATTGTTTGTTCTTAGTTGAGGGTTTAATTTTTATATTCCGATTCACATTAGCTTCAGAGTATTTTACAATTGGTGAGATTCTAGTTCATTTAATAGTTTTGGCTTAATCACAATCAATATTTGGTTAAGACTACTTCGGATCGGTGATTTGATATTTTTCTTAACAGGTTTTTAATTTTTTTAAAGGTGATTTTCTCTTTTGCTATGTGTATGGAGGTTTATATGAGTTTTGGGTGCCTGTTCGAAGTTTTAGTCATTGTTGATGCACCAAATGCATCTAGTGTTCTTCTTCACAGTTTCAAAAAGTAGTTGAAGTTTGTCTTGATGTTTGTGTGGGTTTTCTTACATTCACAAAGAGGGAATTCAATATCGGGTCTGGATTATGCTTTGTATTTGTGTTGGGTTGATTGTCTACAAGTCATGGGTAATGGGTTGCATTTTTTAAAAGGCTTCAAGTTTGCAAAGAAATTTAATGTCTAGGCATAATTATATATTCATTTTGAACTCGTTATTCATAATTCAATTTTTGAAGCTTGAGAGCACGAACTTTAGTAATCACTCATTTCAACTCAAGGATAAAAATCTAAACTTTTATTTATTATTACCCCGTATTCCATATTTTAGTTCATGATTTAGATCTATAGAACCGATTGAAAATTTGAGTTTTTATACCTAGAATTAAAAATATAATTATCTTCAAAGTTGGAGGTCGATGTATAGTGAATTTTGCTGATTTTCAAACTATAGCATTCTTGTATTGTGGGTATATTGATTTGTAATAAAATTATAAATCTCGCCTTAGGGGATTAGCACAAACTTTTGGGTTGACTTTTTTGGGTTAGGGTGGAAGTATAGCAACATAGATGTCTAGGATTCGTGTCCTTATGTAGGTTTCAGATGTGATCAAATTGAAATTATTTGGAGGTTTTAACGAAAAGCAGTGCTATCTAACAATTTTTCGTTCTTGGGTCCTAAGAAGAGTTGACACTTTCTTGAACTTTAGGAAGTGTTTGAGTTAGCAAATATTTGTTAATTAGTTAAAGGTATTGGGATTCATATAGGTGAGACGAAGAGTATTTGTACAAGTACAGATTTCACGTTATGAGTAGAAGTTAGACATTGACTATTTTATATTAATTTAATTTCTTATATCAGCAGATATGAAACATGATATTTAAGCTCTGTTGTTAAACAATTTGTTAAATTGATTAACCTTCATTGCTCATTGTTATCCATATAGTTGAGGCATTGATTTGATTGCAAGATATATACTTTTGTCTGTAATATTCCTTCAAACTTCTATATGATGCTGCATGCATAGTTCACTAACGTATTATATGGCTATTGTCCAGTATGGTCGAAGAATCTAGATCCAAATAAAGAATAATAGATTGTCTTTTAGATGGATTATGCTCTGGGGACAAAATTCTACTAGAGTGATGATATTATTAATGCCATGGGCCTAAGGATCTAATCCAAAGACAATTATAATGTACATAGATGATGGACCTCTTAATTGTTAATGGGTTACGATCACCTATAGTAGGGGTATGTGTGAATTGGTGCATCATCTAACATTTCATCTCATTTTCATATGCACTGTGTTAAACTGCATGGCATTAGTTTTCATACTTTATATGACTTCTTCTGTGTTGAGTTGATTTTACTTGAAGTTGCATGGTTATTGAAAGAGTTTTTGATTTCCGAATTACTCCTTCATATCGGATTCATATATTCGTATGGACTGATTGTATTATTGTTGTTATATATTATTGAGGAGTGTAGAGATAAGCATGGTAGACCAACCTATATCATAGCTTCATGTAGGATCGATCAACAATGTTGCTGAGTACACTTGTTTTTCGTGCTCACCCTTATTTTTTAACCTTTTGCATGCAGATGTATTATCGAATAGCAACGGTAGGTGAGTTGTGATTATAGAGCATACTTTGGAGTATTGGAGGTAGTTGCTTGACTATTCAACAACATGATACACGTTTTGTTTTCTTATCCCTATCTTTTTCTTGTAGACAATTATTTTAGTATTTTAAAACTAGAGAAAAATATTTAGAAGGTTTTGTATTTGTGAAGTAGGGTTTTGGGGTGTTGTATCCTTTTTTTGGGCATTTTCTATAATATGACTTGGTTTCCGACTTAATATTGAGTTTTTCTTTTACACCCACTTTTATAATTGATTAGGTTAGCTTAGTTGAATTGTTCACTTATAGGGTTCGGGTAGATGTCATCATTTAGGATTTTAGAATCATGAAACAAATATATGCCTACAGTTACAAGATTGGTCCAAATAATATCTTAGTCACTAACAACAATAACTTTTCAATGCATGCACTTTCATTACTCCCTTGAACTATGTTGAATCATCCAAATTGGATCTCCAACACTTTACCTCAAATAGCAAGGTCTTCTACCCAAAACTTAAATCAAAACCACCGTCAAACCTCAAATCATCCCAAATAAAACTCAAAAAAAATTGAACAAATGCACCACAAAGTTAAGATCCCATATTTGTCGAAAGTTTATCAGCACAACTCTGTCAACATTTATTCTTAGATCATTATTAGTAGTGAGTCGTAGTTCCAAATCAACGTCCTAATATTAACGCAAGTAAATCATTTACAGTAATACTGTGGCAAAACAGAGTTATAATGGTTGAGGGGAGGATATCTTAGGACAAATGTAAAATAGTAATGGGGAAAATGGTAAAAATGGTGTAAAAATCGTTTGAATGAGGTATTTTGTGTTTTCTTTATGTTTTCTGAATGAACTCATGGTTGTATAATGGCGGCCTTCAAGTAATGCTATTGAGAGTTTAGAGAATCAATTATTATGATGCCAATCGAATAGGAGAGATGATAGATGGTGACATTTGATTTGGAGCAATTGATGAACGATTATAATTGATTTAGAGTAATGACAGATAATGGATCAGAACAAAATCTGCACATATTCGCAAAAATAATAACAAATCGACACCATTTCAAGTAATTCAAGAGAAATTTTGATAGTTTTTCCTTGTGAAAAAGTCCTACCTATTGAAATTCTTCTACTGTTAGTACATAAAGGCATATTTGCACCACTCTTATACCAAGGGCATATTTGGCCTCAACTACTAACAAATAAAAACTTTGAAAATAATCAACCTACATCAAGATGCCATTTCCCAACCAGCTAGGCTCTAGAAATGATTGGCTCGTATGCACAACAATTCACTGTGGTAGTTCTGAAAGCAATTGATATATAGCCTCAAACTATTGCAGCACTCATCAAATGACTCATCCATTGTGATATATGATCACCAAGAATGTTACACCATTTTTAACTATTATACACCAACCAGACTGTTACACAAGATTTCAAAAGGTACAACCATGTTAAAACATGAGCAACCAAAAAATTTCTAGAAAATGAACCTCAAACAGAAAGATTTGGAACCAACTAGCAGTTCTCTGAGGTCCCATTGAACAAATCCAGTTCTGACTTGCATCTCTCTTTGAGGTCAGTCAGTGTAACTAAACTACCTTCCTGTAACAGCAGAATAAAATCATCATAAGGTTCATACTAGTGCTAAAATTGAGCCGTAGATTGATATTAGACCCACTCTTGTGGGGAGTTTGGGGATTGTACGAGTGGGGAAGTGTTTATGCAGAAAGTAAACATGATGCAACTACGCATCATTTACAAATAGACTGCTTGCCTGAAGAGCAAGGTCAATGTCGTAAGATCATGACCAGCTACTCTAGTTCAACATGGAGTAGCTTCCATCAGCAGAAACTAGCAGAATGATGATTCAAGAAATTAAAAATCAGGAACCAGACAATGTTTTGATTACTTCACTGCCAAAACATGGTATATTGACATGTCTTAAGCGTGCATGCTTCTTTTGAGGGCAAGATCAAATTATTTAGGACTATGATTATTTTTCAAATGAAGGACTCAAATACCGAGAGAAAGGAGACCAAGAAAGGGAGCTGTGAATCAAACATCCATTGGTAAAGTGATATTCACGTATTATAAATGTGATATTCATTTACGTTCTCACTTTTTCAATTTTTTTTTGCTTTTTCCTCTTCTTTCAGTGATGTGTAGCTAAGAAGCTTAAATCACTGTGGTGATTAAAAGCAAATAAGGAACAGAACATCAATTGAATGGACTTTCTAATATTTCAATCTAGTCAGTAGTTCAAAAGTGCAACTACATCTCTAATTACTATTTACTGATAGAAAAAGTTTCCGGGGAAATGGAAACTAAAGTAATCTCGCCAAACACGTGTATGCTAATTGATGTTCTAACAAGTAATCTCTGGCTATTGGTCCTGACGAACTCCCCAGGCACAGTAAATTATCAGATTGCTGTGAATCTATGTTGCTCAGACTCACATAACTGCGGCCGCACCCGTGTCGGATCCTCCAAAAATGCATTATTTTTGGAGGATCCGTCACACATCACTAGACATTTTTTAAGAGGCCAAGCAACATAACTATGAATTGCAACATGGCTAACTTCATAGGGTTTCAACTTCAAGTAGTGCCAACCCCCCATTCCTCCCTGGGTATTATACAGATCAGGAATGTTCTATGTTTCAGTAAAGAGAGACTACTGCTTCCTGTCTATTATAACAAGTCAACATGATTTTCAAATTGAATATTGAACTTAGATAAAAACATGTGCAGAGAACTTAGATAAAAACTTTTGCTCTGCACATTTTCCAAAGTTTGAGGATTACTAAACGATAGCAATCATCTAATCTATGAACCGTGTTCCCATCAAAGGCATACTGATGCACAAGTATGTGGGCTCAACGTGAATTATCCAATAAGTGTGAAAAGACAATGCACCACACCAACAGCACAAACAATGGAAGTTTAACTTTGATATAGAAAAATCTTTCAGCTTCATGATCAACAGAGAACATCCATCAGCTTCACAACTCTTGGTTGCTATATGTAAAAGAATGAGTCTCTACACCAACTCATAGACTGAGAAGGACAGTTTGCAAACTTACTAGCTGGTCAGCTTCATGTTGAAAAATATGCTCCATGTGTTGAAAGAGTGACTTCCAGTGACTGACTAAACTTGACTCTAGATTTGCAGTTTCAGTATTCTTTTCTGGACCCTCCTTCTGAAGCTCTTTACCCTTGCCACTTCTTTCAATCAACAGACTTGCTTCTCTCTGACTCTTCTTTACGGCTATGTATGTTGAGAATAATAGTTGAGTAAAGAAAAGAAGCAAGGAGAAAAGAAACAGGATCTTAAGTTCATTCAGTAACTATAATATTTTTAAGCTGCCTCACCACTTATTCGACCCTTCGTGTCCTGGTAATGCAGGTCTAACCACATATAAGCAGCTGATATCACAGAACAAAGACAACTAAATTAATACTCCAGTAATATGAACTGAAGCAAGCCAGCATATAAGATCAGGAGAACATTAATCAAAACCAATGTCTGCGAGCTATTTTTACCTTTGGTGCAAAAGGTACAAGAGCAAGCTTTGATTGACTCAGTGCTAGCATTTAAACCTGAATTATCCACACAAGTTTGTGGTCCTGCACATGTCTCAAATTTAACTCTTGACTCCTGTGACTCTGGCAATTTTCCTAAGTCTACTGACCCAGACTGACTCAGAACCAGATTATCAGGATCTTGTTCATCAGGACCATTAGGAAACATATAATCACTTTCAGTTCCCTCACTATCCTCGTTAATTTCACAACACCGAGCAGCATTACGGTCTTCCATTCCAGATAATGCTGGCACTGGCACCGGCACCGGCACCACAGTTACCAAACCATCAACTTTATTTATAACTTCAAAAGTTTTCTTTGGAATTCTTTCCCGGTCATTGACAATTTCAATAGCACTCCCACAAGCATCATTGTTCTCATTATCATCTCCGTTTGTACTTTGGGAGATCGCAGTAGCTGAATCAACACATGATAAATTGGGATCCTGGTTTTGATTTGGTACATTTGAAATCCCTGATACAACATCTACCTTTGATGACCTAATCTTGCTACATGGACGAGGAGCAACACAAATACGTTTTGCATTGTTTCCTTCGTCTACCGAAACATATTTCCCCCCTAGCTTTTCACAAGAGTTTAGACTTGAATTGCCCAAAAGTGAAGAAAATGGTCTTTTGTTTTCAAGTTGATTTGTTATATTTCCCAAAATAGGACGACTTTTACGACGCCTTTCAGAAACATCATCTTCATCCATCCTGAAATTACTAATCCAACAAAACGAAATCTTTAGCCCTAACACAGAAAATTCAACGACTCAATAATCAAATCAACTCAGTCGATGAAAAAATCTTACAATTTACTAAAACAAGACCAAAAATTAATAATATAAAATTAGAAAAATGAATTTGATAACCTTAACACATCTAATCGAATAATCAGAGAAGCAGCTATTCTGCAAATAAAACTTTAAAACCCTAGAGAAATTTTGGGCAAATAAGAAAACTCAAATAGAAAAAAAACAGTATAAGAACAATAATAGAAACAAAATCTACTAAGTTGAATTGAAAATTACTGACCTTAAAAAAGGAATTAACACAAAATCCAGAACGATTGACGGAACTCACTGTACAATATTGAAGTATATAATTGAATTATTTTTGAGCAGCTCCAAAGGTAAAGGTGGTTTTTTTTCCTTAGCTTAAAGAGGATTGCTACATAGAAATGGGTGTATCAGAATATCAGTAAAATAGCGCAAGTAAAGTTTACCTATTTTGTGGGGCGGGAAATTGAATTTTGATAAAATGAGGGTCAAGTTTTTGGCCCGCCTTCTTTGTTCAAAACCTATTAACTATGGGCGCGACTTTCTTTACTTGGAGGGAAAACTACTGGACCAATGGTTTTTTGTGTCCACTTTAGAAGTTAGATCCATATCAGCGTATAGCTCACTAAAGCCCACTTCAGATGGGCTGGAAATTCAAGTGGAAAGATGACATACATAGCCTAAAGGTTAAATACATTGCCTAAATGACCCGACTTACTACGTATTATTTGTTCGTTGTAGGCTAAATTATCAATCTTTTGATCAAAAAAGTTTCACAGATAACTCATTCTACAGCACAAGTGGGTGTTTCCCTCTCTCACATATCATCAATCACCCAACATAAACTTTCGTTTTTCCTAAAAAAGCATACGTCTGTCTCTCTCATTTTCCTTTCTCATGGAAGTGCTTTCCCATATCTACCCCTTAGAATAGGAAAAGAAAATTAATTTTAAAATTAAGAGATTGTATTTGTAAGAAGATGGAGAGTGTAGTGTGAGAAATATGATTACGAGCTTTTAAGAGATGAAGTGATGAACTTTTGACATTTTCTTATTTTCTTCTTTTTTAGGGGGATTATATTGAATGGTGTTTGACAAGTGTAGTTGTGGTTTTTAGCAGTATTAATGAGGTTTTAGAGGGGGTTTAAGAAAAATAAAATTTTATTTTGCTATGGTGGAAGGATTGATAATTATGATGATTTTTTGTTGATGATGTGGCATAGGAAATGCATAGATGAAGGAACATGACGGTGGTATCATATTTTTTTTTTGTATATGTCACGATCCAAAACCACGCCATAATAGCATCTATCTCAATCTTCCTTCATAGGTAGACCAACATCCAACACAAAACGAATGAAAGCGGAAAGTAAACACTTTAAGTGAGTTGACAGAGCATTTTTAAAGAATGAAGTCTAATCCACGTCTCACAATAAAACCAACCAAGTACTGATATCATTGCGTATGAGTCTCTAATAGTACGAAAATACAATATGAAAGAAATTAAAAGTCAAAGAGTCTCAACATCCGTAATAGAAGTAAAGACATAAAGAGAAGATAAAGGAATTCACGACTCTATAGAAGAAACTTCAGGATTAACGATTAGGAGGCAAGTCAAGATGAATTGAGATCTAAACTTCCATAAAAGTGCAAAAAAAAAAAACAAGGGTGAATACGGAAACAACAAGTACTCAAAGGTGTTCTTAGCTAACACTTAACGTAACTGATAACGAGAACTACCTATTAACACCAACTTTATATACTACAACCTACACTCAGAAAATACTAATTTATAAAATAATCAACAACATTAGTATATGTACATATATCACAATAAGTTAAATAGCTCACTATGTCAGTAAGCAACCATAATAATGCACTGGATCTCAAGTTAGAAAAATACAAATGAGCAAAATTTCACCATAATCTCAATCAATAACCAAGACAAGTCAATAAAAATAAAGAAATCATATATAATGTGCAACCGATGAAATGATGCATGTATGTCTTAATGTGTACACCTGCTTCTTATCTAAAGACATTCAGGATCAATTAAGGATAGCTAAGCCACGTACTATCCATCACTTCACACCCCTGAAAAATAACTCGGTGGGCTGGTAAGACTGGGCTACTTGTTACTTCAAACTCCCCTACAAATACCAAAGGTGAACTTGCAACAATGGACTCACATATCGTATCAGATCATGTATATCACAATCAAAATTTATAGTAGGGTTAAAACTTAACTTTTTTTAGTTAAATAATCTATTTTTTCATAAATAAACCACTGGGAAAAGGATCAAATTAATACAAACCTCACTCAGACATCACAATAATAAATAATACAAACCTCCACATGGAATCACATAATAAACTATATAAGGCCTCTATGTCACGACCCGACTTCTCGGAGTCATGATGGCACCTACTATCCACCCAGTAGGAGAACCAAACCCTGTAGTCCG
>JBDJHY010260454.1:0-10512 GCA_039654485.1 Withania somnifera
TTCTTTTTTGAACAAAAGAACAATATTAGCTTAACATACTCAATCAATAGTCTTCATTTTTCTTTTTTTGACAATATTAATATTTTTTATGAAAAGTTTATGTATATACTAGGTAGTGATGGCCCGTGCTAGCACGAACCCAACGTTTGAATATTTTTATGCTAAAGACACGTTATTTACACGTAAATATTATATGGTTGACAAACATTGTTTTACATTTGGCTGCAACTTTTACATCACATATTTACATGCGATGCTATTTACATATTGGAAATCATAGGTCATGTATAACCTTACATCAACAAAATATAGCCAAAAACAATTTGAATAGGCTGCAAATATTTATTCAATTTAAATAAAAATAAATCTCTTCTTGAATTTGTTATGTTAAAATGCACAGTACTTTATTTAAATCACTAAGTTGGTAATCTTACTTAGGTAGGTATTTCTCTTTCCAAATAAGAGTGATGTTCCGGCTTACCTTGAGCGCACTTCAACTGTTATTTAATCAGGTACCTATTATCTCATATCAAATAGGTTTAAATAAAAAAAAATTCAAAAATATTGTTGTCGTGTTAAAGATATGTTGAAGCCAATGAAATTCTTCATTCAAGAAGGCACCTTTTTAGAAGGGTAAATTGGCTTCTGAACAATGGTAAAAGTTCGAGCGACCGTCTTAGGAAATGACAACACACACAACAATAATATATGCCACTACTGTGAGGCAAGGGAGCAACTTATTTGATTTTGCGGTGCAGTCATTCCTGTTACGAGAATAAAATGACGCCCCAGCTTGACTCTAGACCAAGACTCCTTACAACTCACACTTATTCTTATTGTCGTGATACCTAAGAAGAAAGGGAGTTGTGAAGTCTAAAGATTTCAGGCCCATAAGCTTACCCGAGAGTGAGCATAAACTCATCACAAAGCTATCAACAAAAATATTAGAGAGAGGGTGATAAATAAGTCAATATCAGGCAATTAAAATGCCAATTGAAAATGGTTTATGTTTTTTGTTTTTACATAATAATGAGTTAATAATGCAATTACTACGCACCAAGGTTGTCCTACATGGTGCAGTCTAAAAAAGATAGAATGTATGTTGATCTTACTTCTATCTCACGATGATAAAGAAGTTGTTTAATGCGATAATCACAATACTAGCGATATTATCGTCCTTGTACAATTAAGTATTACTATGATGCCATTTGTCTCCAAGGTAAAATAGACATTTAAATAGTCAATTAGAAAAAAAGAGAATGATTATTTTTCAAAGTTGAGTTTGGAGTTCTATTTTAAAGTAAAGTTGGGCATAAACGATTTTCATCCATTTCCAATTACATTCTTGGAATGTTGTATTGCACAAACATCAAATTCCATAAATGAGGACAAAATTTAAATTAAAAAAATTAAGACCTCATTTATTTTTATTAGGATTGAAACGTCAAAAATTTGAATGTATATTTAAATGTTAAAATATGCAATAAAGTTTAAATATTTAAATCTGAATACACATATGTATATTTAAATATGCTATTTAAATTTAAATTTTAAATAATTAATATTATTTATTTTCCCAACAGCTAAATATATAAAACTTATTTTATTTAAAAGTACCAATATGAATTTCAAATGAAATACTAAATATATCTAATAGTATGTCAAGAAAATATTTAAATAAAATTGTATGAAAATTAACGTTTATGATGGCTATTGATGGTGATTGTATATAAAGATTTAGGAACTGTGTTGAGGATAGTGATGATGATGATGAATAGCGGTGATTAATAGAGATTATTAATTGGAGTAATTTGTGGCAACTAGTAGCTATGATGGACAGTGATACTCCATAACTAATAAGGATGGTAACAAATGACAGTAATTGATGATACATAATGGTGGAAACTGATTGTTGCTATGTTTAGTGGTTGTACTGATGATTAGATGATTACAGAAGATGACTAATGGTGATGACAAATTACGTGATTGGTGATTATGGTTGATGATGATAGTTATAAATAGTGAGTGGTGATAGTTGATAGTAGTAGATGATAGCAAAATAATGAAAATGAACGGAATTTTGATAAAGTGCATAAAATTTTGTGTACAATTCTTTTAATAGATTATCTTTATGATATTAAGATTTTATTATAGATCAACGTAAAATTATAAAAACAAACGCACAAAATGATAAAACCTAAACAGAGACATGATGATTAAAATTTCAGAGATTCAAGTGCAAATAAATGGGACCTAAGCATCTCAACTCTCATTTGATCAAAATTTCTGAGGTTCAAGTACAAACAAATAAGACCTAAGTGTCGTGATCATAGATGATAGTATACACTTGTTTACCTTGTTGCCTACTTTTTTGCCTTGTTTCGAGGATAACTTGGTGTTTGTACAATAAGTGCCAAAGTTATATGTTTATGATACAATTAGTCCAAAAAAAAAAAAAGAGAAAATAAAGTTTAGACGAGATCAGTAGTTTAGCCAGGTAAAGTTAATCATGTTTTAGTGTGCTTCGTGTGAGTTTTATGTGTTGAATGACCTAATATTTTGATATGAGATTTTTTATTATGCTTTTGGAACTGATTTTTAGGCTACATTATGATGGACACAAGCAAATAGATGGAGGGAAAAAGGAGCAAAATCCCCAAGCACAACCAGTTAAGGCTAATTAGCTTGTGTCTGACTATCTTTGAAGCTATGAAGAAGTGGTTGTGGGGACTCAATGTGGAGGTATAAACCTTGTTGCAACTTGGTACAAGTTAAGAAGGATACGGGATCAAGATTTAAGCTCAACATGAAGCAAATTGACAAAAAAAAACTTTCTCTTGTGCTTGGTTGGTTTTGTTAGCTAATTGATGCCTTGTGGTGATCAAATATGGAGTGTTTAGGACTGTTCTAAATCTTAGTTGCTATGGTAATTGATCAATGATGATATTGGAACTAAAAATGAAGCTTAAAATGAAGAAATGAAGCAGTAGCTAACAAAAATAAGCTCGGACAGCAATGATTTTACACAAATTTTTTGAGGGAAGTAACATGCACGTCGCGCCCTTTATTTGGAAAAATAACCTGAGTGACACACACCAAAATGTGTAGGAATTTTTTTACCTATGCTATAGGCCCCGCGATGCGGCCTTTACTCACTAGATAAGCCACACAGCATGCCCTATAGTCCCACAGTTTAAAAACGAGTTTTAACTCACTGTTAGTTTGTGGAATGCTTTGGTATAAACTAAAATTGATATGAAGTCTATTTTGGAAGAATTTTGGAAGATATAGAAGAGGTACTTACTCACATACACATTCATATTTGGATCAACACAAGTTTTGGATCAAAAAAAGAGAGAGAAAAGATCTACACTAGGGTTTTCATTCCTTTCTTTAGTTTTCTTGTATGTTTTCTTATGAACTTCTTTTTGGAGATTATTTGTAAACGTACGAGTGGCTAAACACCCTCTTTTCGGGTTTAAGGTATAATACATGATTGTTTATCATAGTTTATGGTTGGTTTATGTTGTTTATTATATTGATTGTGCCTAGTTCTTATGCTTAGTATTCTAGTGAATCACGACCTTTAGGATAAACCAATATGTTACTCTTGAATTCGAGAGATAACAAGAGGGTTAGAATGTGAAACATAGGGAGTTACATATTACAAGCGATAGTAAGAGTGATTAGCCCTAGGATAGAGATATACCTAGGTTGCTCTTCTTTGTTAAATACGAAAAAATAACTTAACACACTAAACTAGGTTGGCCTATCCCCCATCAATGATGTAATTAGGTCATCAAGTTTGGTGGACAATTAGAGGATCGAAAAACCATGATCATATTATCAATCCTGTGATCAACAAATAATATAAATAACTAAACCAACATATCACTATAGCTAGGCATAAATGTTGAGTAAGTCTTAACCTCGAAATTCTTCTAACTATTGGTTACAACCCAAAGATCACCCATTTATTATTTTGTTATTCAGTTATAATTTCAAACCCTTTTATATTATTTAAAATTTTCTCTTGTTAAATAAGAAAAATAGAAATTGATTATTGGATTACTAAAGTCCTTTGGGTTCCCTATCCTGGCTCTGAAAAAGCCACGATAATTAGTTGTTAGACCGCATACACTTGTGTGTGGGCAAAAGCCTATCAAGTGTTTTTTGATGTTGTTGACGGGGACTCGAAGATTAGTTGTTTTCTTATTTTAAGGATGCTAATTTATTTGATAAGTGCTGACAACTTGTTCTTAGCTATTCAATTTACAGGTACAGGTTTAAACAGATAGTAAGCTGGCCCAGAATAAGAATTTGGTTCCCCCAGATCCTGAACATGAGTGACTCTTAAACCAATTGAGAAGAGAAGCAAACTTTTCTACCCCATACCGCAGATTGAACAAGATCAACAGGTTGAGGTTGTTCCTAAACCAATGGTTGTAGCACCAAGGACTGTTCGCGAAGTGGCAATACCACTCGCAACTAATGCTACCTCCACCATCAGAAATTCCACGCCCGTAGGCATTTTTGAGCTACAACGTAATATGGTGCAATTATTGCACTCGAACGGACAATTCACTAGTATACCACATGGGGACCCACAGGTCCACCTTCAGACTTTTATAGAGATCAGTGAAACATTATACCTGTTGGGTCTCCAATGATTATGTGAGTCTTACACTCTTTTCATACTCACTTTTGGTGGATACAGAAAGAGTAGTTAAATGGAGAAACTACATGATCCATCATGTCATAAGACCAGCTTGGAAGTAAATTCCTCATTAGATTCTTCACTTTTAGTAAAACAACAAAATTGAGGAGTGAGATTATGGGTTTCACTCAGAATCCCGGAGAGAATTTGTACTAATTTTAGGAGTTCTTTAAAAGACTTCTTAGAGATTTCTCTCACCACCAACAATCTAATGAAGTGTTAACCCATACTTTCATGGAGATTCTTGATTTAGCTGCAGGTGGTCAAGCTTTAGAGAAAACTTATGATGATTTGTATGCCTTATTGGATACTATCTCACAAAGAAATCTAAATTGGCTTAGTGGTACCTCTAGAGCTGCAGTGAACACAGTTTCAGAGGATAAGGAAATAGCAACATTGACTTCACAATTCCTCAGTTTTTTGGAACAAGTGATGAGCAGTTGAATAAATTGAGTATGGATAATGGCCAGGCTCCGACTAACATTATTTAACATATGCAACAAATTTAGTAAGTACATAATTGGTATAAAGTTTTTGGAGGCAATGCACAAAGGGGAAACCAAAAGTTTGCTAAGTCCTATAATAGAAATTAGGAGACTCATGCTAACTATGCATGGGGTGGGCAGCAGACTCAAGGGAAGAACTTTGAGCACACACTTAGACTAGTAATATGGAAGATCTATTGAAACAATTTCTAGAAAGTCAGAATCAATTAGTTGAGAAAACAGAGAAGTTGGTTGTAGATGTGAAAAATCAGTAGCTTGCAACTCAGAATTTGGTAAGGCAAGTTGGTCATATAGCTCAGGCTTAGAGTATCCCCAAGGTGGTTTTCCTAGTGATATACACCATCCAAAATAGGTCATGCAGTCTTCTTTAGTTTTGGTAAATATTTAGTTGATACACCACCAAAAAGAAATCATGAGTTGCAAAATGAGTAGATCAGGCCACAGAGATAATGGGATTGAGGAGAAGGGGAAGTCTGAGTACCCAACTTCTAAGCTTCTAGAACCAATGAGTCCACCACCACCATTCCCTCAGAAGTTCAAGAAAGCACAGGAAGATGCATCTTTCAAGAAGTTCTTTGACATTTCAAAGAACTACTTATTAACCTTCTTTTCTAAATGTTTTGTAGGGTATTCCCAAGCATGCTAATGTAATGACCCGATTTATCAGGTCATGAGGGCACCTAAAATCCACCATAGGCGAACCACTCAATAAGTACGAAAAGATAGAATATGACTAGAGCAAAAGACAAGAAATAAATAAAAAGGGACAAGAGATAAGCAGAATTCTAATACTATGAAACAAAATCCCAAAATCTAATATCTGATACATGAGCCATTAAATACGAGTACAAGCCTGAAATAAAAGTACAATATTTGTCTCGGATACAAATAACAGTAAAACAACAAAGAAAATATAAAGTAGACTCTAAGTACCAGGAATCATCCTCTACCTCTGATATGGATAGTCGCGCGGTAGTAGAATCAACGAAGCTCACTCATACTCGGATCTGCATAGGAAAATGCAGAGTTGTAGATGATTACCAAATAGCCAAAGCAATCCGGTATCGAGTAGGCATCATCAGACGACTGGGCCTATATAAAAAATAAAAGCAGTAAATTGCATATAGAGAAGGCAATAAGTCAGAGAAATAAAAGAGTATAAGTATAGATAAGTACGGTTGTCTACAAATAAAATAGAAAGAACAAAAAACAAATAATAGAGCTACCTAACAATAGTAATAAGGAAATGAGATAAAAAAAATAGAGACGTACCTGAGTACTTGCAACAAATAATCAAGTAAAGAGAAATAGAAAAATAAATAAGGGTGGTGTACCGGTAACCTCAATAAAAAGCGAGGGGATAAACGATAACCAAATGACAACCCACATATGAACAAAACTCACTAGGCAAGGTCAGTCTAAATAACTATTCAAAGAGAGTTATGATTTAGAGGATAGGAAATATCAGTAAATCAATACAAATAAAGGAATAAATAAACAGATTTAACCTGTTGGCATCTCATACTACCAAAAGGTACAAAAAAGTCAAGCTCGCATGTGGGCATCCCATACTGCCATAAGGTAAAACAAGAATACAATTGCACAAAGTAACACTGACATGATTTAATAGAACCAGTGTCTCAATACTGTATACACCCCCTTCCGGCTCTGTTGCTCGCAAAGGCAGGACCCATGGGATTCATTGACAGGCACCCCTCCACGGGTTTTATCCTAGACCAGAAAGGCTCACGGAGGGAGTCCCCACATATTATCTCATAATCATAATATCATAGATAAAATAAATTGGGGTCTTAATCGGTCATCACCGGGTCTAAAACAAGTTAAAAACTCAATATCTGTACCCACTATGTCTAGGACTAAAATCAGGTAATGGATAACACCCAGCATCCGACATCGGGTCAAAGCTATAACTGCTAGTAAGTTTATAGTACCCAACATCAAGTTTTACGTCCTGGACTAAAACAAGTTAGAAGAAAAAAGTATTGGGTGCCCAATCGATAATCGGGTGTAAAACTATTTAAGAAAATTATGAAACATTCCTTTTAAGTAAAGAATCCATTTTATAAATAAATTTCATATCATTATTAGCTAATAGTATCAGAATCTTTGTGATCAACTTTCATTATCAAAATCTCATAGCAGTGCTAGTCATCAATACCCGAAAATTTTGGACCCTCAAGGCCATGTAAGGTTTCCAAATCAACGATATTGAACCCTAGGCCATAAAATAGAAGAAACCAATGCATAAAAATCAATATTCCATGATGATGACATGTAAAATCATAAAAAATATATCACAAAGGTCCTGTCAGCCCTGCACAAACTTGGATAATTAGTACAGCACATAATAAATAGTCTTCCAAGTATGGGACTTATGTACCTTCCCAATAATTCCACCATATATGTTCCATAATCAATAAATATCATTCAAGGTCACAAGATAAATTATAATCTCAATATAATATCGAAACAAAATATAAGAACCAGACTAAAAAAAATGGATGGGGTCAAGGGTACTAATCCTATAAATTCCCAACATAATGTTGATAATTAGTAATATTATTTCAAATATAAGCCATATCTAAGATCTGTACACCATAGCTACCTGACTTCGGAAGCACAAACTTGCAAATACCGAAGAAAATAGCTCCAACAGCTCTAAAAATTGCACCAATGCATCCGAAGGATTGTGAAACTAGAAAAATAAAAATTTATATGTTAATATGAGTCAAACAATACTGATAAAACTATAATTATAGTTGGGATCAAATTTTGAGTCAAAACGGGTCCACAGGTTAGATAACCTGAAACCCAAAATAAAATTTACTTATGGGGAGAAAACCCCCAAAGTTTGAGCTTAAAAGAAGAATAAATTGAAGCTCAAATGCCCAGAATTTTGGGGGAAATTTAATGAAGAAATTTTATGAAATGGGATGTAAAACTTACCAAAAATTGCTTGAAAGATGAAGATGAACAAACCCCAATTTCCAAGCTCAAATACTAAACCCCACTTCAAGAATTTAAGGAATCAATAAGTGAAGAAATTGGTAGAATTACCATGGAAACTAAGAAATTTGAAGAAGATGACTAACCTTAAGGATCAAAATCACTTAAAAGATGTTTAAAGAAAGTTTTGGAACCTGAAAATGGTAGAAAACACCCTTCAAAACTCATATAAGGGTTTAAAACCAAGTAAAAAGACCAAAAAATCCTTAAATAACAGATTTTAAGCTAATACATGAATGGCCTACGAGGGCCTGTACGGCCCATACAAGGACCAGATGGTTTGTATGGGTTATTCATAACAGCAAACATGCCAAAATTCAAATGAACTCTCAAAACTCGTTCAAAACCCCATATATGCAAACCATATATTTTTTTAGTGTAAACAATATTTCATAATCAATGAAATTGGCATAGGAGGTTGTTTTGCTGAGATATGGCCAAAACAACCTTTACGAATAATAAAAAATTCTAACCAAACACTCAAAATGAGACATACACTCCCGGGAACTAAACCAACACTCCAACCAATATAAATTTGATATTTTGGAGCTAATAGCACAACCAAATTTTTAATATGAGGCTACGATCGTCAAAAGTTGACCAGCAATTATTATCTTATCAAATAATATAAGATTATATCGAAAGCACCTGGACCCAAATCAAGGATCCACTTAGACCAAAATCCATGTACTAGAGTTAACAAAACTATCTAAATTCAATTCCGAGATCATTTACTAAGAATGTCGACTAAAGTCAACGATTTTAAGAATTAAAGCTCTAAAATAGAAAAACAAATATTACAACCAGACGAACGACTTGGGATCGAACCACTGGTCCCAACAAGTCATAAATGACTTGGGCCACTATAGAAAAGCTCTACTGCAAGAAAAGCACAAAAATGCAAAAATAACTGAAAGGATCATTACAGCTAAGTACTTGAAGGTTGTGGTGATGAATAAGAAGAAGTCGGGTGATCTTAAGACTACATCACTATCTGAAGAGTGCAGCTCTTTTGTGAAGATCAATATTTCCAAGAAGTTGGAAGACCTTAGGAGTTTCACCCTTCTTATATATATTGGTGATAGCAAGATTGTGCAAGAATTAAGTGATTTGGGGGCAAGCATCAACTTGATGCCCCTTTCTATGTTTAACTTAATTGGTCTAGGTAAACCAATGCCTTGCTTTATGATGTTGCAGATATATGACAGGACTATTGTGCAGCTCGAAGGAATAATTAAAGATGTCCTCATAAAGGTTGATAAGTTTATTATCCCTGTTGATTATGTTATTTTTGACTTTAATGCAGATGACAGGATATTAGCAACTAGTAGAGCTTTGATTGATGTGTTGAATAACCAAGAAGCAACTTTTAAAGCGTACAAGGCACTCGGCACCCCTCCATAATACAAATATTTGTGTAAGATCACAGTGATGAAAAAGGTAAGTGTGGTGTGGGGAGTGCAAATCCCAAAAAAAAACTTCTTCCAATTACCTCAAGAAAGTGCCACAAGTGATAAAAGCCCTAGAGCTGAGCCCTAGTATAAGTTTAAGAAAACTACATGTGATCCTGAAAAAGGTAAAAAATTGGTAAGGAAAGTTGAGCCTTTGGGTGGTGGTTCCATAAAAAAGAAGAGAAGAAGATGGCCTCCAGGTTGGAGGAAAAGATCAAAGCACCCTGGTTGATGTGATGTGATATGAGTCGTGCCTCAATAAATCAGACATTGTTTGGGAAGCAACCCAAATTAAGGTAGTGTTTTTATTTTATTTTTTTATCACCTTTGATTTTTGTTTTGTGTTCACAGGTTAAGGGAAATTATGATGTACATGAAATCTAAGCTAAAATCATGGAAGGAATAATGTGTGGGGTCCTCTGTATCCTTTGAGGATTGACATGCTAGCAGGCCTCAGGGGTTCCTATGTTGTTCTTAATTTCTACTTTGCGGACAAAGTGTGATTTTAAGTTAAGCCTAGCAGATGGGCCGGGCCGATCCAGTCCTGACCGTTTGGTCCAGGGACCGGCCGGGGTCGGTCTGGGCCAGGTTGAGCCAATTTCGGATCGAGTCAATTTGGGCCGAGCCAATATGGTCCAAAATGATTGATCCGGACCGGCCCAAACCACGTAAACAGTTTCTGAGCCAACCCGTCGTGAATAGTGATTCCGTTTTATAAAAAATAAAATTAAACGCGTTTAATTAATACAAAATATATATTATATAGTTTAAAATTAAATTTAAATTAGTACGAATATAAAAGAGTTATTAT
>JBDJHY010260476.1:0-10512 GCA_039654485.1 Withania somnifera
AACTTTTTTGGTGCAAACTCATCTCGCTTAACTCTAGCCCAGCCTCGCCCACGAGCTCCGACTCAACCCTGAACCCTAATTGGAGCTCGTTGTGGAGGTGAGAGAGCATCATCACCTCCAGGTGCTGACCGCATGTAGACCATATGTATAGGAATAGAACCATGATGATTAACCAACAAACCAATGGAAACCTTACATGAAAGAGTCAATGAGAATCAACCCTATAGAACACCTCTGTATCCTCCCGAAGATACGATACTGACATCTGCATACCGATCCACGGGACTCTACTAGACTCCTGATCCTATAGCCAGAGACACCCATGAAGCTAAAGCTCTGATACCACTCTTTTATGACCCAAAAATTTAGTTTTGATAGCATCTAAATCTCGCCTATAGACAAGACTAATCCTGTCCCAAAACAAGTAGTGGTGGGATAGTAACAAACACCCAAAGAATAAAGAGAAAGAGAAAAAGAGGAGAAGTATAAATAGTAAACGAACAACACATAACTGAAAAAAACTACCCCAAATCTGGTATCATGGCTGTAGAGCATCTGTATACAAAAGTATAAAATACAACCTACGATGGGAAAAAACTACAAATAGCTATCCAATACCCAACTAGGATAACTCTAATACTGGAAGGAAATCGGTCAATAAGGACACCATCTGCTCATCAAAACACTTAGAATCATGCCAACTAGTGTGCATGATCACATCCTTACAAACGACTCGTACTAGGACCTGCATTAGGAAGAGATGCAGAAGTGTAGCATGAGTACCAAAAATAATGAGTACCAGTAGGCATCATAAGATGACTAGGAAAAGCAAGCATAATAAAAGTAAAGAGTTATCTACAACAAATAGCACCCGGACATATAATGTATAACAGGGACCAGATAACTACAACAAGGGTTATTAAGTACAGTAAAAGATCAGTTACCAGTCGGTGCCGTACCAGCTAACAAGTATAAATAAAGGCTAACATAAGGTTATAGAACCCAAAACTAGGCCACAAGCAACTCATGGCCAAACATGACACATACCTAGGCTCCAATGTGACATGAATAAAGAAGGACCGATAAAAAAGTGTAAAACCATTAACCAGTCACCAAATCTTTACAAGATTCAAATTTTGAGAAAATGGTACATAAGATTAAAATAAGAATATTTAACCAATTAAATCATGGTCTTTATCAGTGGGAGAAAGAATATATGCTGTACTCTTTTTTCCTTAACTAAAGTTTTATCCCACTGTTATTTTATAATGACCCTCTTTATCATTTATGAGAAATACTTGATCTTTTACATTCTAGAGATTTCAATTCACTATCTTAAGTAATTTATGACTTTCTGGAACAAGTAGTCCGGATCCCTGGTGGCTCGATTGAGAAATATCTCAAATTGCCTATTTTAGAACCTAAAACTAAATACTCGTCGAATTTAGTCAACTTTACTTCAATACAAGCTCGAATTTAAATTTTGATAGTTCAGTTAGCTCCAGAATGCCAAATAAAGTCACAATTGACCTTAAGTTTATTCTTAAGGGTTTTCATTTACTCTTTGTGCTAATTTGTGGATTTTGGTTAAGTTTAAGGACTAATTTGCAGCTTGAGCGGTATTTGGATGTTTGGAGTGTAGACATAGATTTCCAACCTTCCATCAGTTTCAAAATGGTAAATTTAGAATAGTTTGACCCTTGGTATGCTTCCCAAGTTTTTTGTGCTTAAGTTGAGTTGGGTTGTGGAGAGTTGGAAATTACTCATTTTTGCTATGTCTTGGTTTAGGGGTCATTTCTGCTCAAACAACCTCCGATGTGCATTTCATCAATTTCTTAGAGTCCGAAATGTGTTTTTCACATAATATACATTATTGGTTTTCCAAAATAAGACTCTGGTTCATTTTCATACCGATGGTCAAAATTGTGAAAAATGTTATTTTGTTGGTGCATGTGCAGACCGATTTATCGATCAAAATATTGATTTATCAGTGACTGATAAATTGGACATTTATCTGATAAATAGGAACTTGTTAATTTTTCCCAAAACCTTACAGATGCCAAATTATCTTCACTTTGTCCGATTTATCGGTAGCTGCTCCCTTTTGCTAGTACTTAGGGGATACCGATTTATCGATAAAATTGACCAATAAATCGGCATCTGAGGCATATTTTATTAATTTCATCCTCGTTTTTGGTTCAGTATTTCTTCAAGTTTTCTCACATTTTCTCTCAATGCTTAGCGTAATTTTCCTTAGAAACATCCCCAAACTCCGTAAAAAAGTTTCTTGAAGATCATACGTCTTCCTCACCCTTGATAAGTAATTCCATCCATTTAATTCCATGAAAATTGGGGTTTTCTCTCTGTTGATGCCTTAGTCATAACTTCTTGATTTCACCACTTATATTAGAAGTTGTGGGGTAAATTCCTATTCATTTGGGGTATTTTACTTCGTAGTAATCTTTCCTTTCCTAATTTCATCGCATAGTGCCATAAAGATTGAATCTTTAAATCTCTTTAATACTCTATTTTCTCTAGACTGTTCAATGGTCTTCCCTTACCCTAATTGTGCTTAATTTTGGAGCACGGGTTCTTGGTAATCATGGGAACCCCGTGGCGATATTTGTTTTCAATTTCGATGAATAGGCCTTGCTAGCCCAGTTTAGGCCCGATTTTAGACCTAGTCTGAAACTTAGTATAATTTATATTGTTATAATCATATTGATATGTGGAATACTATTTCACAAATTCCATAGAAATTAGAGTTCATTTGTTATCAGTCAGATTAACATTTGTGAGTTTGCAGCGTTTTATCATCGGATGACATATAGACTCCGTAGGGCTATCTCTGGGTTTAGAGCTTTAATAAATATAATAAATAGAATCCGTGGGTTGGATATAGGTTTTTATAGTAACCTTGGACCGTTATTTCATTTGTTACTCATTTTCTACCTATTTCGGCATCCGGATTAATATGGTGCTTGTAACTTAGGATTTTTCTAGTGAGCCCTGTGCAAGGAATAGGTGGCTTGTCATTTCATGTATATCTATATACTTTATGATATTCTGTGTATGCATTATACGAGAGGTTGGGCTGTAGACTCCATTGAGAGGGCATTGAGGTTGGGCAAGTATCATCATATGATTGTTAGGCTTTGAAGGCTAGAAATGGTTTTTATAATGATAAGGGAATAAACTAATCACTTGGCATATTCTAATAATAATATAAGTTAAAGGATCTTTTAACTATTTTAGACTCAGCGGTGTACCAAGCCCTTGGTACTAGTATTTCTTCTTATTTTAGCATAGGCTTCATGCCCTGGCATCAAGAAATATCATTTGACTAATTAGTACTGGGACTTGAGACCGACTCCATTTGACAGTGAGTATAACTGCTGACACTTGATTCCATCATTGTATAGTAGTGAGTACAACTTTTCAATATTATCAAATATACTGGTTTGGAGGATTATTGATTCAGTTCCCTTGAGGACTTAGTGATACATGACAATAAGGCATAGGACGCCATGACTTGTCGAAATTTATGACTTACTGAGACTATTGATATATGTGAGACATTAAATTCCAGATTTGATACCTTTGAGATTATGATATGGGATGTGAGGATATCATAATAGTAGAGATTGTATGTGGTTGGCATACCTCCATAGACCTTGCCTCTGGTCTACGACAATACTGAGGAACGTTATAGGATAGAGGATGTACAGGAACTAGGATAAGCCTTCTATGTATTCTTCTTGATGGGCCTACGGGTATTAGTGGAGAAACGTACACAGGACTTGTTAATTTATGGTGTGTATTTACTTTTCTTCACTTGTTTTCTTCAGTGTACCCCTAGTCGTATGGGAGGCAAATAGGTGAGCATGTTTATTGTGTATGATGTATTCCTTATGGGGGGCTTTGCAGTGTTTATATGATTATTACATTATTGTTATTACTACTCTGTTGCTATTACTTAATATTATATAGTTCTGATTACGCGGGATATTGTGCGTTGTATTATCTTATCAGTCTTTCTTGTCTTACTTGAGGTTACCGATATACCTTCTATGTTCTCTTTCTATCTTCTTTTTGACTCTTGATTAATGATTGTTATTATTTACATACACTATTGCAAGGATTTCGCGTACGTCTTTCTTTATTTCTTGAAATCCTGTTATGTGATTAGATAGCGATGACATATTCTACTTGTTACTTGATTCCTATCCGAGTAACTAGCTTCCATAATGTACTATTTACTTCTGTGACCCTACTTATTATCTTTCGTTATTTAATTCTTTTATTATTATTATGTGCCTAGTGGTCTCTAAAAGCATACTAGGTATGGGTTGCTTCAAAAGATTGTACTCATACTACACTTGCCCATATACAGATCCAAGTATAGGTGCCTAACCGTGATTCAAAAATCGTTGTTCATGCAGGCCCTTTTGCTTTAAGAGATTCAGGGTGTGCTTGACTCCAACTTTGTCCTTCTTCTTTTCAGTATTGGGCTGATATCTTTGTGATTTTTGAGATACCTTGAAGTTAGACTTTTATTTTATATTCTGTACTTAGAGGTTTTGTATTACACTAACTACCAAGATTTGGGTATTGTCAACTCATTGTAATTCCTCTACATTGAGTGGTTTTTTTCCAGTTATATCCTGTTTGTTGTACTTGTGATTTCCTCTTTTTGTTATAGTAGTCCTCCACTTTAGCTTCGAACTATAAGGTTGGTTTTCCTACTGGTGTTATAGGAGGTGCCATCATGCCTCGAGAAATTGGGTCATGACATTTTTTTTGGTAAGTTTTTTAATGAGGCAACAAGCAATGCATATTAGAAATAACTATTTATAGTTTTTATTTCATGTGGACATCCAAGGGAGAGTGTTATGAAGCAGGTGGATGCCCACGTGGCATACTTTTCCCCAAGTACCATAGACATACTTTGTCCCAAGGTTTAGGGCCACACTTTATACTTGTTGTCCAAGTATTATTTAGCTTATAAAAGGTCTATACCCTTTGTAATATGTTATGTATGACAACAATAAAGGAAAATATATTACAGTGCTACTACTTTCCCTTAGTTTCTTCTTTGTCATTTCAATTGTTTATTTAATTTAGTTTAATATCTTTCCCTTATTTTATAATATTTCCTCAAATATAGAGATACTATAGATACAAAAATAAACACGAGTCTCAATTTTATAAAGAAATAACCCAGGAATGTTTATTTCTTAGATAATAACTAATCATATTTTGATGAAATATAAGTGATAAATGTTGTGTTTATGTTAAAAGTGAATGAAATATGGAGGAAAGAAAACTGAAGGAAAAATAAAAAATTGGCTCTACTTTAGTGGAACCACTTTCTTCCTCATTGGTGGGAGAAGAAACTTTCCTCTCTTTATATTTGAGAAACACTTATTCTAGCTTATAGTTGGGAAGAAGAAGTGCCTCGCACTGTCGTCGCCCACTCGATTCGAATTTTTATTTGGATTGAACGCATAGATTATATGTTTGGTTAAAATTTAATTAAAAATAAATATGGTTAATAACTATTCAATCCAAAACTTCTTATTGAAAAATTTCCTTCATATGCAACCGCATAAGGTGATATGTAGGATTTATATGCACCGCAAAATAAAGGAACACAATCCTTCATTTAACTAGTTGGGTATGTGCAGCGAAAAGTGGCTGTATATACATATATGAGGACCGTATATGATCCACATAACCCATCCAATGAACTCAACCAACACTAATTTGTAAATGCAGTAGATATGCCACCACATATGCCGCTTCGCCTTCAAACTAGTGCAACTTTTCACCTGAGTAATTTCAACTTTTCAAAACCATTACTTTTCTTATGAAGTAGTACTTTTAGGCTATTAATAACTAATTATTCCTTAGTTATGAAGTATGAAACTTTTTCATTCTTCTATATTTCTAAACATAAAAAATCTTGTGTGACTTGCTGCGGCTGAGTGAGTTTGAAGTTTCAACTTAGTCTGAGGCACTGCTATTCTGGTGAAGTAGATTGATCATTCTATCCTAGGGAGATATATTCCATAATATGGGTACTTAAGGGGAATAAATTTCTTAATGATACACTATGAATTCAGTGGACTTGATATTTTCCTTATTTGTTGTTTTACTATTTTCTGAAATAGTTTAATGTTTGTTTGTTATTCATATTTGAATAAAATTTTTAAAAAAATAACAATCTTAAGGAAATTATCTTATACTTGAAATCAGTATTTTGGTTCTAGGAGATTAAAAATTTATAGTTTTACGTCACGCCCCAAAATTCAAGTGTGATGACACCTACCTTCCCACCTGGTAGGTCCTCCTAACTAACCATTTAATCAGGGAATAAGACAGTTTTAAAAAGGAAAGTAATATAGATAGGTAAATATACATAATACTATGGAAATAATCAATGCAATCCCAAAACTACGTAACACTGTACAAAGTCACTAAATGATAATTTAAAAAAAGTTTGTTAAAATCTCAGTCTTTCACGAAAAGTAAAATATTTCAAGATAATATGGAGAGACTCCGGATACTACGAACGAGCGCCAACTGCCTCTAAAGACCTATGGATAAGCGGCTAAATCTTAAGAGGGAAGAGAAAGCTCAAGACTGGTCTGCATCAGCACTTGCACAAAGTTGTAAAATAAGAAAGGGTGAGTACAATACAACGATATTCAGCAACATCCTCGACTGGTCTAAATATAAAGAAATAGTGACTACTCATGACATCTAACCACCCTTTGATACTACAACCTATAAACAGTTATATATAGTAGTCCAACAAATAATACAGAATAATATATGTATAAATATGAATATTCTTCACAAGGAATACCTATCACCCACTCAATACAATAATAATCACCTCAGGATGGTCGATAACATCAAATCAATTATAAATAAACTATCAAGCAGTGGCTATGGATCATGAGAAATAATCAACTAACAACGACAAGTTCAGAGTATAATTTGAATATCATATGATCTCAAGTAAGTACAAGCCTTCTGGTGGGAAAGAAGAATCAAATCAAGTCAGAGAAGTGCAACTCAATTGCTCAACTAATCATGATGCATTCCATCCCTATCTCTCTCGATACATGATCGACATCGGTGTATCGTACCTCAATACCTGGAAGAAACCTCAAGTTCATGTATCATATCAATGTTCAACTGAAACCTCAAGTCCTAAGTCATTGCCTGGAAGAAACCTCAGGCCATAAATCACCGCCTGAAATAAACCTCAAGACATAAGTCACCGCCTGGTAGAAACCTCAGGCACTAATATATGAAATCTCTCAACAATATGTATCCCACAGAGAACTCAAATTCCCACATCTCAAATTACAGCCACAATTTAATTTCCATACGTAGATAGAATGGATATGCATATCAAAGTGTAAGTATGAAGAATGACATCAAATCAGAATACAATGAAGAATCAAATCAATCATGGGAGTCAATGATCATCAATTTACTCACATTATTCCAACCCCTGCAAGGTTTCAAAAAAAATAATATAGCTCAACCAAGTGGGCTATCAAGAGTTAGTTTTCATTACAATTTCATCTTAATGTGTTCCAACCAAGTCATGGAATTTCATCTACTTTATAAGATAGAACAAAGTCACAAATGATGAATGTCACATCATCAAATAGTTCCCTTATCTTGACCCAACACATATAACCATAATAAACCTCAACTAATTAATCTTCCTCAACTACACATAACTAGCAAGTATCACTAATGCTTTACAAAAAGACCAAATAATGTCAACTTGCCTTAAAATTTGAGAAATATCTCACTCGTAAGATTTACCCTCTTTTTGAGCCTCTAAAAGAGCGTATCTAGTTACTAACACAAAAAAATCCAAGAAAATATACACTAATTAACACATAAAACATAAATAATCAGGGTTTATGAAAAAACTAACACCAAGACCATGGGGTCAAAATCAATTTGTTTTCGTAAAATTATGTTACTCATCACTTGGGTAAGCTAAGTATCAAGATTTATTAGAAACCCATTCCGTTTATAGCTAAAATACCAAGTTTTGCTTATTTATGAATCCATAATTTAACTCATTAGAGGCTTAAAATCATGAAATTTTGATTTAAAAGCATGTTAAAGTGACGGGGAATTGATGAAAAATTGACTAGAAAACTTACCTAATGGTTATCTTTGAAAGCTTTGATTAGATTTGCAAAACTGGGGGTTTTAGTTTAGGGTTTGCATAAGAATGGGTGAACTAACATGGTGTTTTTTTTTAAAATCTTCCAGGTGAATAGAGACTACATCGCGATCTAGACCCCCAACCACATGACTACAATGCCCTAAAATTAAACTCACGCAATCCCAAACTGAGCCCACTAGATCACGATCACCAAACAATGGACTTTGCATGATTGGAGACAGTATCCACGCGATCGTGCCCCATAGGACCCCATATCTTTTTGATATGGACCTACATATGCAATCGCGATGAAGACCTCCCAACTATTTTGGCAGTAACAAAACAACAATTCACTTAATAAACTTCAACTTCGAATGGTGCTCAAGTTTTATTTAGAATCCCGTGACAACAAACCATATATGCAAACATACTAATTTCAACATTTTGAACTCAACAAAACCATCAAAAAATTAATACGAGTTCTTCTTGATCCGATAACTTCTAAAGGTCCATTTTGACAAAAAATTACCAAAATGACCTAACTGTCCCTAGGGCTTATGAAAATATAAAAGACCCCATTATCGGCTAAAAAACCACCTCTCAAATCCAGTGAAATCATTGAATTTTTTATTTGGACAATATAAGTCTAAATATTGACCAAACTCAACCATTTCACTTAAAACTCAACTTTATCCCATCTAATCACCCAAAATCACCATGAATAGCCTAATACAGGAAAATAAGGTGCCAATAGACCAAATTTGACATTTTGGAGCTGATGGAACTGACTGATTTCTGATATAAGGTACCAAAATACAAATGACCCCTACAGTTCCTTATTTCACCATTTACAACTCTAAAACTCAAAAATCTTAAAAAACCAACTCAAAGACCAGCCCATTCTCGAACCAACCATTGGAAGCAAATGTGTTTGGCATAATGAAACTGCAAGAAGGGCAAAATGGTAAAAATACATTAGAAATGGAAATATAGACTTGTGGGTTGTTACAACATCCACCATTGAAAACCATGTTCATCCTAAAACATAAGAAATAAAAAGTACCTAAATGGTTGAACAGATGAGGGAAATGGCTATGTATATCAAACTTGGTCTCATGGTCTCCCAAGTAGCCTCCTCGATTGGTCGGTGTCTTACTGTACCTTCACAACAGGTATCTCTGTAAGTCCAAAGCCTTCGTACCTGCCTATCAAGTATAGCAGCTGGCTCCTCCTCAAAAGATAAGTCTAGGTCCAAAATCAAGGCATCCCACTGAATTATATAAAACTCATCATGCATATACCTTTGAAGTATAGAAACATGAAACACCGGATGCACCGCGGACATACTAGGTGGCAAAGATAACTTTTAAGCCATATCTCCCTTCCACTCTAGAATCTCAAAGGGACAAATGAAACGAGGACTCAATTTCCCCTTCTTCCCAAATATCATCACACCCTTCATGGGTGACACTTTCAACCATACTCTATCACCCTCCATGAACTCTAATGGCCTAACCCTCTTATCAACATAACTCTTTTGCCTACTTTGGAAAATAAGTAATCGAGTCTAAATCAACCTAGAGTCTGAATTAACCTAACTCTATCCATGGAATGTCACAACAAATATGTACTCCATGATCTCTCCTCCAAAGTCCCAAACCAACCAATCACACCTCCTACCATATGATGCCTCAAAAGGTGCCATCTGGATGCTCGAATAATAACTGTTGTTATAGGTAAACTCCGCTAGCAGTAAGAACCGGTAACAACGACCACCAAAGTTAATAACACAAGCTCGCAACATGTCCTCAAGTACCTAAATAGTATGATCAAACTGTCCATCGATTTAAGGATGGAAGGTTGTGTTCATATCAAGCTGAGTACCCATCTCACGCTGCATAGTAATCCAAAAGTGTGAACTAAATTGTGTGTCTCGATCAGATATGATAGAAAAGGGGGTACCATGCAAGCACTATCTGACTAATGTAAATCTTTGCCAACCCTTAACCACTGTATCTCACCTTCACTGGAATGAAGTGAGCAGACTTGGTCAAACAATCAACAATCACCCAAATGAAATCATAACCACGTGAAGTAGTAGGTAAACTAACAATGAAATGTATGGCTATTGGATCCTATTTCCACTAGGTATAGGCATCCTCTGGGACACACCTCCCGGCCTCTGGTGCTCAAACTTCACTTGCTAAAAGTTATGCACCTAGCAACAAAGTCTGCAATATCCTTCCCCACACCACACCACAATAATACTGACTCAAGTCGTGATTCATTTTTATTGCCCCTGGATG
>JBDJHY010260507.1:0-10511 GCA_039654485.1 Withania somnifera
CAAATAAAGCAGTAGCTGGTTGGTGGAAGACTAAAATCGTACCTATAATAATTTATCAAATTCCTCCTCTTTTAATATACTAGGGAAGTAACATATCTGGAAGCATTCACCACCAGAATGTCACTTTCTCAACATCCTGCCCTACCAGGGTAGGAAACCCTTCCACTCTAAATTTTATCTCTAATCGGTGGTGCTGCTTCCTAAAGAGGCTAAGCTTCCTAGGTTGACTGCTACACCATCCTACGTCGGGGAAAATCTCTGAGATAATTTTCCATCTCCACAAATTCATGGTAATCATATGGTGCCTTTCTCTGGATAGATCCATTAGTTGATCCAACCTAGTTTACTGCCCTAACACCCAGAAAGAGAACCATACATCGGTTGACCAGAACTATGACCACCAAAACTGAGAAACCCCATATCTAAAGTCTAAAGTGAGGTTGAAATAGTCATTCTAGGTTTTTATGGTACTTCTATTGCTTTTGCGAAGCTCTTCCCATAAAATACTATCACTAGATGGGGACCTGCTAAAACTTCCCCAATTGTGAAACCTCTTATCATTGTGTCTGTGAGTCTCCTAATATAGGCTCTTGATAGTACGAACATGGTCTAACACATCTAAGAATTATTCCTATGATAAAATATCTAATCTATATCCAGAAAGATCTAAAAACTCAAATCTTGAATAGACCGTCGAACCCGCATGTGCTCAGTAGGTATGATAATGGCCCCATGTTTGGACAATACATGAAATCGAGCCTCACACTTATAAATAGTCAGTTAAACTTGATGAAGGTCTATGAAATCATCTATTGATCTCTCTGTATACTATGGGTTACAAAATCAGCCATAAAGGCCTAAAAAAATATGCCCAAGTCGGTGATGAAGAATCAACTAGTTTGTAGCTCATGTAGGCTCTCTACTACTATTTCACTGGACCATCCAACTAAAATATGATATAATTCACCCCAGACTACTTAAACAACTTGAGGTTATGCTATCTTTCTTGGTAACTAATAACAAAGTTATGGGAGAGATATTTCGTTTCTTTAGGATAAGCAGTTGGGTGAGAAGAGGTGCTTATAGTAATTAGACTTTGTCTAGGATACTAGCGTTGATACCCCTTCTGTAGAGTCGGTCCTTGTTGCTAGAGAGTTTCAGAACGTGTTTCTTGCTAACCTTCCCGATGTTCCATTGGATAAATCTATTGATTTTGGCATTGACTTGTAGTCCGGCACCAAGCCCAAATTTTTTGAGTAAGGTGTTTATTTGGGATAGTTTCTTGTTAGGGGTGCTCTAGTGTTGTTTATAAAGAATAAGAATGGTTCCATGAGGATATACATATATTATAGACAATTGAACAAAGTGAATATTAAGAACAAATTCCTTTTTCTATGTATCAATAATTTGTTTAATCAGTTACAAGGTGTTGAGATGTTCTTGAAGACTGATTTGAGATCAGGATACCATTATTTAAATAATATGGCATCGAATGTCCCTAACACAACCTTCAGGACAAGGTATGATTATTATGAGTTTCTTGTGATGTCAGTTTTGTTTACTAATGCCCTGACAGTGTTCATAGAGTTGATGAATAGTGTGTTTCATATTTATATTGATTTATTTGTGATTATGATCATCGACGACATCCTACTGTAGTATAAGAATGAGACAGATCATGTTAGTATTTAAGTACGGTTCTTTAGAGATTGCAAGATGAGAAGTTGTATGTTAAATTCTCAAAGTGTGATTTATAACTTAGTTTTGTATCATTATTGGTATAAGTAGTATCCTAGAAGGGTATTATAGTCGATCCATCCAAGATTGAGGAGGTTAGAGCTTGTTCAAGACCGATTTCACTAATCGAGAATTTATAGTTTTATGGGATTATCAAGATAGTATAGGAGGTTTGTTTAGGTTTCTTTTCTAATGTAGCTCCATTGATTCAATTAACTCAGAAAATATAGTGTTCCAGTGGTTCGATGAGTGTAGGAGAGGTTCCAAAAGCTCAATTTGATTTCGGCTTCTATTTTGACCCTACCTATTAAGGGTGAGGGATTTACTATGTTTTTTTAATTCTTATAGGGTTGGTATGGGTGGTATGATGCAAAAAGGAAGGTTTTCGAATATGCTTTGACTCAATTAAATGCTTATAAGAATTATTATACAATTTGGAGTTAGCAATGGTAGTGTTCATATTTAAGTCATGATGACATTACTTATACGGTGCATTATGAGGGGTTCATTAATCATATTAGTCTTCAGTATATCATTATTCATAAGGATCTAAATTTGAGGTAACTTAGAGTGGTTGAGACATTGAAGTGCTATGAAATGACCATCTTATGCCATCCAGGAAGGACCAATGTGGTAATGAATGCCCTTACTAAGAAATCAGTGAGTATGAGTAGTCTTGATTTGGTTTAGCTGGAAAAAAGAACCTTGTCTAGAGATGTTCATAGGTTATCCAACTGTCTTATGAGATTGGAGACTTCTAATTATTGAAAAGTGCTTACTTGTGTAGATGCACAGTCTTCTTTAGTGGAGCGAACCAAAGGGATACAATTTGAGGATGAAAAGTTATGTATCATTAGGGATAAGATGTTGAGGGGTGAAGAAAAAGAGGTGATCTTGGATCAGGGTTGATTTATGGATTATAGGTTATTTATGTATTCTAAAGATTGATTATTTGATTAGACTGATCTTAGAGAAGGTCCACAATTCGAGATATTTATTCATCTTAGAGTGGCTAAGACATATCGTGATTTGATTCAACACTACTGGTTGTTTGGTATGAAGAGGGATATTGTGAATTTTTTAGCTACGTATTTTAACTGTCAATAGGTTAAGTTTTCGAACCAGCATCTAGGTGATCTGTCTTAGATAATATCAATTCCTCAATGGAAGTGGAAGTGGATTTCCATGGATTTTGTTGTTGGATTGCTTAAGACGGTGGGAAAGTTTGATTTTATACAAATGAATTTTAATAGATTGACCAAGTATAATTTCATCCCAGTTCAGATATTATATTATATTGATAAGTTGACCCACAGTTACCTTAGTTAGATAATCTGGTTGCATGGAATTCCTACATCCATTGTCTCATGCAGTAAGAGATGGGCACCCAGTTGGACATGAGTATAACATTTCATCCTAGAAAAATGGTCAGTCCGAACAGATAATTCGGGTTTGGTAGAGTTCTCCTACAGTAACAGATACCATTAAAATATTCAAATAGCAATATTTAAGGCTTTTTATGGTAGGAGGTGTAGATCTTTAGTTAGATGGTTTGATGTATTTCATGTGAGTCCAAGGGGAACTAATTTTCTACGAGATTCATGGAAAAGGTTTGATTGATTCAGAATAGGTTGTAAACAGCCAGAGTAGGCAAAAGAGATATACTGACCATAGAGTTCGTGATCTATAGTTCATGGAGGATGATCAGGTGTTGCAAAAGGAGTCACCCAGAAGGACATGATGATGTTTGGGGAAAAGGGTAACCTCAACTCTAATTTATTTTTCCATTTGATATCCTTCATCCTATAAGAGAAATGACTTATAAGTTTGCTTTACGCCTAGGTTACCAATCGTGCATTGTGGAATTACATTCTTGATGATTTGCATATGATACAATAGTATTTCGTGGATTTCATCCCATAATTGACTTTTAAAGGGCCCATAGATACTTTGGATAGGCATGTACAAAAGTTTAGGACAAAGAAAGTACTTTTTGTGAAGGTTCAGTGGAGGCGTCGTCCGATTGAGAAGGCTATGTAGGAGATTGAGTTGTACATACATAGTAGATATCCCTACTTTTTTTACTCTTTAGGTAATCGTTTTTTTGTTTAAGTTCCAGGACGAACATAGTTTTTAATGGTGCTTGATGTAATGACTCTACCAGTCATTTTATATTTTTCAAGCTAGATGATAATTTTGCGCTTCCTCATGTCGAGTTATGTTATATTTGACTTGTTGATGTGGTTCTTTCGGACTTTAGGTCTTCAATACGAGATTATGTGTTTAGATGGGGTCATTTCAGAGGTTTAATTTAGAATTGGTCCTTAGTAAGTATCGGGCCAAGAAGATCTTCGATTTGTATTTTTGATGATTCCATTGATTCTGTAACATTGGAATTAGTCACTGTGCATATGTGGTTGGTGTTCACGATGTTCCAAAAATATTTAGAGGTTCGTCTTGAGATAAGTGTGAAGTATGGCCCTGTGAGCTATGGAATGGATCCACGACTCGTGGAGCTAGTCTACTGGTCGTGGAACTAGTCATGAATTTTTACCCTAATGATGTTAGTCTTTGAAACCAACTAATGGATCATTCTACGGACCATGAATTTATTTAATAATTCGTGGAATGGGTCGTGAAATGGGTCCAAATACTTTTTGCATTTCCTAGGAATGCAGATTGATTCCACATTCCATGATTGGACCGTGGAAGCCCTTTCCATATATTTCTGGAATTATTTTAATAGGTAATTTGGTATTTTCTCACTTTGTACACTACTATAAAGGTCTTTTTGAGTTTTTTTTCTTATTTGAAAACTTTGACGTTATAAAAATATTTTAAGGAGATTCTTAAGCTTATTTGAAATGTTGAAGGAAGATTTCAAGATAATCATTGGGTAAGTCTCAAAATTCATGAGTTAGCTATTTTCAGTAAAGTATTCATGATTTAATGTTCAATTTGTTAATTTTTCAAAGATTCAAATTGGGGAATTTCGGACCTAAACTAGAAATAATATTTTGAAGTTTTGAAGGTCGATCTGAACTCAATTTTTTATGAAATTTCATATTTTAACTCCAAGTTATTATGATGGACCCAAGGTCCATTTTTATGATTTCCCATGATTTTTTGTAGTTAGAGCGTTCTTATAACTTCTCCAGGTCGTTTGTGACTTGCTAGGTTGGTATGTTGGTTCTATTGGAGTTTTATGGTTTGAATTTTTCTAAATATTGTTACTTTTGGACTTACTTAGCATATATGATATAGAATATCCTTTCCATTAATTCTATTGAGTCTGAAATATTAGTTACACAAATATTCCATATATGAATTGTCGAATCGGACTCAATTTCCATTCTGGTCTTTAATTATTTAAATAGAGGCTGGTTGTGGTCCAAATCATCTCAATTACGTGTCTTTGGTGTCAATTGCATAGCCTAGGTCCTTTGTGAATTATCATCGCATGGAGGCCATGATCACATAGGCTAGGTTTGTTGGAGCGGAAACCTATAGTGGATCGGTCATGCCTACCTCCACTACCTAAGTTCAACCACTTAGGCTTTTTCAGTAACTTAACAACAATAACAATTTCTTGACTTTTGGCTCAAGAACTACCCTTTACAATGAGTTAGAAACAATCTCCCTATTGTCTCTCAACCCCTACAATTACTTTCCTAGCTAAGTGAGAACTCTTATTCACATTCAAGCTAAGTGAGAACTCTATTCACTTTCAAGCTAAGTGACAACTCTATTACAACAACAAATAACAAGATAAATCAATTGTATAGGGATTTAGGATATAAGAAATTGCTCAAGAAATTTGTACTCTATATTTTGGTGATGCACACTTGATTTTGAGATTGGAATGATGAATAATGTTGTAGTGTGTTTCTCTAATCTGTTCAATCACTCTTTTGATATATTTATAGGTGCCGAAGTCGATATAGCCGTTGGTGAAGCATATCTAGCCATTATGGTTCATTGAACTGTTGCATTTAATGCTTCTGACACCAGGTTAGTCAACTAACTTTTCATTTTAGTCGACTAGAAGCTGAAATTAGTCGACTAGTTCTTCAATTTGATCGACTAATTCACTTTCCAGTAGCCAAACTTGATTTGCACTTTTGGTCGACTTTTTTGGAATTTTGGTTGATTAAATCATTTTCCAGTATCCTACTGGAACTTATATTGGTAGACTTATTTCCATGTTTGGTCCAAAATTCCGACTAGTTTGACATTTTAGTCGACTAGTCCTCTACTATTTCTTTGCAATTTCTGCACTTTGAGTACTCGGAATGCCCCAAAGTGAGTCGATTAAGCTCCGGATTGTTTCTTTGACATACGAACATATCTATGAACATATCCTTTGATTTGTAGGAGTTCCATTAACATCGAATCTTCGACTTAATGGTTTGGTCATCAATTAAAACATAAAGGGACGATTCTAGTGAACCAACCTTGGTCCAACACTTTGTTTTGATACACCTTAGGTTTCTAGTAACATTTCCTACTGTTGGTCTCGTTAACTATCCTTTATTTTCCTTGTTAATCTTCTTCTTTATTGTTAATTCTATTTCATAATTACTTTCACATCATCTGGTATCAAAGCCTCGTAGAATTTTGTTCCTACAAAGCTCATCTTGGGTTGTGATATCCATTAAGTAAAAAAAACTGAGAAATTTTGCCCAAAATTTTGTGTTTGTTTTGGGATTTGAATGTCAAAAACGTGTTCCCCATACTTCATTGAGTTTAAATCTCAAGTTTCAAGCTAATCCGGGTTGATTTGAGTGAATTGCCATTGCTTGATATTGAAGCTTGAGAAAAGGGTCTGTCATCTAGGTTTCCTATGAGTTTGAAAAGTTGTGGATTGTGTTCTCCATCATAAAAGGGAGATGCGGTTAAAGTTTGGTTGAATTTCGAGTTGTTTTGATAGGGTTTGGAATTTTGAATTTCTTGAACTTGTTCTTGGTGTTCTTCGGCTCTTCAAGGAAAAAGGAGACCAAAAAAGTATATTTGATCTCAAAGACCTTATTCAAAGTGGTAAAAAAGTGTTATAAATTTTCCAAGGCTGGATATTAAGTGAAAAGGACCCATAAAATCATTTTGGAGGAAATAGCAACGTTTGTGAGGAAGTTAAGTTTGGACAGCTCGCCCCCAGACAAAAGGAGCTTCGTGCAAATCGCCCAAAGGCTTCGACCAATAAGAAGTAATCTAGATAAAAGGGTACAGTTTGGACAACACTCTGGACGTTTTGTCCAAGTCTAGGCGATTCTCCAAGCCTTTCGTCCCCCTCCAGTTGATCATTACCCAGGTAGCCTCAAACTAACTCACATTTAAACGGTTTACTAGTTTCTTTTCATTGATTCTTAGTTTCATTTTTCTTGATTCCAAACACTAATTAACAAGAAGTAATTCCTTTTTCTTGCTTGATTAATTAAATTGGGTCCGTATTCTTTCTCGTCTACTGATTCTTTTGAGCTTTTCTCTTTTGGTCTTGTAGTTTATTTTTGTTTCAAGTACGTTCCTTGTTTGTTGTCCATCGAAATGTCAATAAGAATCTACTCTATCCCAAGGCCGCAATCAATACCAAGTAATTGAGTGAGTATACACACTTGCCAACCTCGAGCAAGCCAATCGTGATAACTACTTATCAAGGTGAGAAACACTGAGTGTTGTTTGGTTGTTTAAACTAACTTAATGTGTTTTTTTGTTTTGTTGAGTAGAATTGCTAGGTACTATGTCCAAGGAAGGAGAAACTCGATTTTCTACGGGAGGAAGTTCAATTGAAGACGTCATGGCAATACTTGTTCACATGTATCGGAGGTTCGATGGTATAGAAGGAAGGTTAACAACGGTTGGAGAAAGAGGGAGTGTCTCGAATTTTACTCCCCAAATTTCTAACCAAGCCCACACAAGTCTACATGGACAAAACACCTCCACTCCGATGACACCCGGTACCCTTTACCATACCTTTTTCCCCACCAGCCCAAAGGACATTCCCCTAGGAAATCAAAATGCACATCATACAATTAGGAATGTGTACCCTCAAGACCAAACTCCAAAAAACCCAAATGCAAAGCTTCCTCCCCAAGATCCACCTACCCAAAGAGTAGTAGAAGAAAGAGATGAGAGTCAACAAGAGATCTAAGAGGAGATGTAAGATGAATAGGTTCCAGCCAATCCATACCGAGACCTAGAGAAAAAAGGTTATAGAGGTAGAAGAGACCAAGATGGTAGATATATGTGTCTCAACTCCGTTAAGGTAACTCTTCCCACATTCAAAGGTGAGAGTAACCCCGCTACTTACCTCGATTAGGAAACACAATGTGAAAGGAATTTCCAAACCAATGTTAACCGAGGTTAAGAATTCCATATATGCTATTTCCCAATTTAAAGGATACAATTCCACATGGTGGGATTGTCAATTAAGACAACGTTGGGATTATGAATATTTACATCCACCATCTTGGATCGAATTGAAGGCCACAATAAGATGCAAGTATGTACCTTTAAGTTATTACCAAGAGTTGCGTACAAGGTATATAACTTGAAGCAAGACACCAAAAGGTTGAAGCATATTTTGATGAATTCCAAAACTTGCACTTGAGGTGTGAACTTAATTAAGACCCCCGCAACACTATTGCTAGATTCCAAAGCGGGTTGAATTATGACATCACTTATCAAATGATTATTGCCAAGTTTGAAACTCTTGATGAAATCTTTGATGGAGCGGTTGAAATAGAAAAAAAAATAAGAAAACGAGGACTTTCAAAACTCAAAACTATTCTTCTTCCTCGAATCAGAATAAGAACAAAGAAGTAGTTCAATTTTCATCCAAGTGGATCAAAGAAAAAGAAGTCAAGAATCCATATGAGAAGAAACTCTTTGAGAAGAGAACCTTTGGAAGGAATCAACCACCGACTGCTATAAAAGAAGGAGGTAAAAATCCTACTTTTCCTAAGCCTAGAGGGTTCCAATGTTTCAAATTCAAAGTCTTTGGACACAAGATGAGTGAGTATCCAAACATGAGGAATGTAACCCTTAGAGATAGAGGACCATGATTTTATAAGGAAGGTAAAGATAGTGATCCTCAAACGGATGAGAATGACTCCACAAGTAAAGAAGAGGAGTATGGATCAGGAAAAGAGGAAAGAGAAATCTTGGTTCCTATTGGCATGATGAGGAAGATATTATCGGTTAGTGATGAATGGCCACAAGAAGGAGAGATCTCGATTCCAAACTATGTGGTTTTTCTGATGATAATTAGCAAGGTTCTAGATGATCCGAGTCAAAGAGAGACACTCTTCCATTCTAAATGTCTTATCAAGGACAATATTTGCACCTTGATTTTTGATAGCGGAAGTTGCGAATATTTCTAGTGCCACTATGGTAGATCATTTGAAGCTACCTACTACCATGCATGCCACCCCATACAAGCTCCAATGGTTAAATGAACGTGGAGAAATGAAAGTACACCAACAAGTAAAGATCAAGTTGAAAGTTTGTAATTACCATGATGAGTTCTTATGTGGTGTAGTTCTCATGAAAGCTTGTCATGTACTACTCGAATGACCTTGACAATACGACCAGTCAACAAAGCACTATGGGAGAACAAATACCTACTCCCTAAGGAAGGATAGTCGTAAACATGTATGCCACCCACTATCGCCATCTCAAGTAAGTGCCATTTATGATTGAATGAAGGCATTGAAGGAGAAGGAGAGCAAAGGAGAAGATGTTGCCAAAATATTTAGTCATAAGGATGAAAGTGAGAAGGAAAGGAGATTAAAGGGGAAGGTCAAAGTATTGCTCTTGAGAAGTTATAAGGAGATAAAGGAGGAAGTTGAGGACCAAAACCAACTGATCCTTATCACACATACGGATCATGTTTTACATACTAACCCCTCTACTTCCTCTCCCCCTCATTATATTTCCCTTGTTTTGCAGGATTACAAGGATATCTTTTTGGAAGAGCTACCAAATAGGTTGCCACTAATTCATGGCATTGAACATAAATTAGACTTCGTGTCGAGCTCTCAATTGGACAACAAACCATCCTATCGAAGTAACCCAAAAGATACTAAGGAATTGCAAAGGCAAGTTGAGGATCTCCTCAACAAAAGCTATGTGAGAGAAAGCATGAGCCCATGTGCGGTGTCTGTTCTTTTAGTACCCAAAAAGGATGGCCCATGGATAATGTGCATAGATTGCCACACCATCAACAAAATAACAGTAAAGTATCAACACCCAATCCCTTATTTGGATGATATTCTAGATGAGTTAAATGGTTTATGTACTTTTTCAAAAATTGATTTGAGGAGCGGGTATCACCGAATTCGGATGAACCCGGGGGATGAGTGAAAAACCACTTTTAAGACCAAATTTGGTCTCTATGAATGGATGGTTATGCCATTTGGACTCACCAACGCTTCTAGTACCTTTATGAGGCTAATGAACCATATAATGAAGTCTTTTATTGGGAAGTGTGTGGTTGTGTACTTTGATGATATCTTGGTTTATAGCAAATCCCTAGAAGATCATGTGGAGCATTTGAAAAATGTGTTTGATGTGCTTAGAAATGCAAAATTGTATTCCAATTTTAAGAAATGTTTTTTTTGTGTTGATGAGGTTGTATTCTTGGGATTAGTTATGAGCTCAAAAGGTGTGGAGGTCGATGAATCCAAAATAGACGTTATTAAATCTTGGCCAATCCCTAAGTCCATTGGGGATGTAAGAAGCTTTCATGTATTGGCAAGTTTTTATAGACGTTTTGTTAA
>JBDJHY010260518.1:0-10511 GCA_039654485.1 Withania somnifera
TTCTTTGATTTGTGGGAGTTCCATTAACATCGAATCTTGACTTAATGGTTTGGTCATCAATCAAAACACGAAGGGATGATTCTCGTGAACTAACCTTGGTCCAACACAGACCTCCTGTGAGGGGCCCATACTATTGATATTGAGGCGTGGACCTCCTAGGTGGTGTACATACTATTGATATTAAGGCATGGACCTCTTGGGAGGGCCCCATATTATTGATATTGAGTCAGGGCCTCCCAGGGTGCAGGTCCTGCAATTAATTAGGAGGCACAAACCCTACATTTGGAAATGAGGTACGACCTCCTGGTACAAGATGACTATGTCCTGATTTATTTTTAGTACCCATGTACAGTCATTCTCCTTGCGGTGTTTGTACCTGCCAGGCTTAAAGGATGATTTATGGTGAATTATTATTGTAATGTTTGTGCCTACCAACGGGATAGGGCATCGGGTAGGTTTTTGTGTACTTTTTCTATTTGTACCCAGTAGTCTTATAGGGGGCCATTTGGTTTAATAGTTATTCCTTTATTTATATTCACGAACACACCTTATTACCTATGGATTACCTTTGATTATCATATAGGTATTAGTATACTCAGCTAGAGTTCAGGTACATTTTCTATATTCTAATTTTCGGTCCTAGGAGATAGTTAGTTTTCCCTGTGCATTAGTCGTCCTTAGACTACCTATTTAAGTCATGTTGACTCTTTCAGTTAGTAGTGTTTAGTACCTGCTCTTATTATTTATTATGTATTTCGCAGTTGGTTCTACGTTTCCTACTTATCATTATTAACCTGTTTTACTTTCCTCATCATTTCCTTACTTGTATTTTATTTTAGCCTGGGCGGCCTATGATGCCTATTGGTACCTGTGTTTGGTACTCATGCTGCACTTTTATACAGTTTTCATGGTGTAGATACCAGTAGGGGTTATCAAAGCAATGTGATCATGTTAGGTGGATTTTCTTATCTGCGGAGACTATGATAAGATTTGACATTCGAGATAATCGCAGTTTCCTCATTGATATAGCCTACTCTATTTTGTTCGTGGAAGGCCTTGTGTTTTACTATTTATTAGGATTTTTACTTGTATATATTTGTTTTTCAGATACTCTGTTTAGCACCTTTATATGTCATTGATATAAGGTTTGGGGATTTGGGTTTTATATATTTCTTTTGCTTTCTTTGTTGTATATTTTGACTATGTTTTTACTTAATTGTTTCTTGCGAGCAATTACACCCATTACGAGTATCTCCAACCTGTAGGGACAGGTTTATCTGCAAGAGTGTTGTAGATGCCATCATGATAAAAAAATTTGGTCATGATATCCGATAAGTTTTTTCAGATCTTTTGTCAGTCAGCCAATAGAGGACAAGGTACTTAGAGCAGATAGCCTATCTGGGGTACATCTACAGGTTCTCAAGGCCATAGTGGAAAGAGTATTCAGTTCATGGTCCCATTAAGAACAAGGCTCAGGTTTTTTATGAGTATGGTGAGCTATTTTACTGGGCAAGAGAGTGTCCACAATGTCGGGCCATATGGTTGACAATTATTGTAGCTTCACGTAGAATTCAGTTAAAGCGGATGGGGGTATTTGTAATTCTTATTACGCTTGCATAGGGCTTGATATTTTATCTAGGCAGTTCCCTAGTTGTGGATACCTTAGTAAGGCTGGTTAATAGAGTCTTCCAATGGTTTTCCATACGTTAGTCTGTGACACTGAGCCGGTTGTTTCAGGTGAACTACCTTCGATCTCAAATTATGACTAGATTTTATTTTATTCCCTTCCTAGTTGGATTATGTTGACTTGGTCATCACTCTGATTTATTCCTTTATTACCTTTTCTATTCTAGCTTGAGTGGCCTTACCCTTGTTGTTATTGTGTCATAGACTAGGTTTTTCCTCGCTGTTAGACCTTTGATGTTCGTGGAACTCTTTTATGTGGTTCTTCTATGGCACTTGGGTTTGTGATTCCTATTGGCGAGTTGAGTCTTGTCTTTTATCCCGGGGGGTGCTTATAATTTTTTGAAAGTTATGGCTCTATGGTTTAGAGAAAGAATTCCTTTTTTATGGGCCTTACTATATCTTAGCTAAGATTTGAGTGCCCTTGTCTTGTCCTATCTAGAATGGTAGATAGTGTTTGTAGGGTCTTTTTTGTTCCCCATTTATTAGGAGGAAACTTTTTAGTGGTGGATCCTAGTAAGAGATTTGAGTTGCTTGGCTAATTTAGCCTATTATTGTGTTAAGATAGTGGAGTTAGGACTTATGTTGATAGGTGGACTTAGTGATTTTTTTGTGCATGGGAAGGTTACCATGTTATCCCTATATACTGGGTTGTTTTATTAGGATCATACATCAGCTGTGGATAGTGTACCGTGACAGGGTGATAGGCGTCTTTAGGCCCTTACCGACTGAGATCTGTCTTACCTTTAGGTCAGGCAGTTAGTACCTTGGGAGTTCTTATTAGCATTGTGTGTTCGAGATTTCTTAATTTTTATGGGCAAATACCTTGCTATCCTATTGTAATCTTGTCAGACCATAATCTGCCCGGTAGTTCTTATTTATGACTCCCATTATCCTAGAATTTCATTGTTTTGCTGTATAAAGTTAGAGTGGGTAATTTTTGTGATTAGATTACTCTCTCTCTCTATTCGTTTTCCCTCAGTTCATGATTGATATAATGCCTTTCCTATTCATTTCTTTGCATTTCAGCTTCTTTTGTGTTTAGATCTTTCTGTTAGATGCCCCAAGTCATTTAGGAAATTTTGGGACCTCTTGTTTGATCCCTAGTAGTTCCATAAATTTTTATCTCAGTTTTCCTATTTTGAAGGCTTAACCTCGAAATAGTATATCTAGAGAGTGTATTCTTAGTAACCGCTCTAAGAATATGATTCTAACAGTTCTGTTAGATCTAGAGTGCTGACTTTGGTCTACTTGGATCTTTATTTCATGTCTAGGGGTTTACATTTTGAGTTTGACTTATTCATGAAAATTTAGTTCCATTGTAGTTCGTTTGGGAGCCTAGGATGAATATTGATGATGGAAATGTCTAATCATAATTATGACACTTCCATCATATCCCGAATGTCGATTTTGGGCTAGTTGGACCATTGGTTAGATTTTGAGGGTGTCTGGGCTCATTTTGAGGGTTTTTTTGTGGAATGTTAGAAAGTTGGCCCTTCTTAATTAGTTTGGTTTGGGGGTCTTTTTTTCTCAAATAACCTGTGTTGGTCGTTTCATCGATTCTGTTGAGTAGTAATATATTTTTAATGAAAGATGAATATTTTGTTTGTTGTTGTTGGACTCCATTCATTCAAATCCCCTATTGAAGAAGTTATCTATTGAGGAAAAATCTGCAGACTCATGTGTTCAGTGCGATCGCAGTAATTATCCTTTTCCTGATTTAACGCAATCCAATGAAGTGATCGCGGTAATACATTTTTTCTCTTTTTAGCATGATCAAACTGTGATGGATTTCTAGGGGTTTGCATGATCGTATTGTTTCATGATTGGGCCCTAGGGCGCGATCGTACTAGGTGATGCAATCGTACTAGTATGCAACCAGGTTTATAATAGGCATTCCTAAAAATTTCGGTCATTTCCCTTGTTCCATTTCACAATTTCTTTGCTCCAATTTAACTATAGTTCCTTCTAAGCTATGGGTTTGTCGTGGGGACTTCGTATGGAGGGTGTCTAGACTTCTTCCTCATTTATAGGTAAGTTTCCCTTGCCTTCTTCTTCCTTCCAAGCTTGTGTTGAGGCTTTAAAGGAGCAATTTTTTCATGGGTATGAAATTTAGTGGAATTTGTGATTTTCTTACGCAGTAGGTATGCTAGGAGATTGGTAATCACTGCGGGGTTGTTTTACTTCAATTTACAAGTGCATAGCTAGCTTGATTCTCAACTGAATGCCAGTTGAGGACCTTCTGGAGGTCCAATTGATCTCAAATTCAAACACAGGTTTATTGGGCTGAGGCCTTTGTGTTGTATTTTTTAGTTTATATTTTGGGCTTCAAGGCCCACGGGACCATTTTAGGGCTGATTTTTTAACCCGATTTGTATTATGAAATATGGGTCTTAAAATTCACCTATTTACCCATTGATTGTGTTTTTAATAGTTCTATTTCAGGCACTTTTGAGGTCGTTTGAGCTGTACGCATTCCTTACGGAAGATATTTGTTGGAACCTAGGTAAGCTCGGTTTACCTACTCTTTATACTAGGTTTACATTGGATACTGGTTGGATTCTAGATGGTGTTTGGGGCTAGATGAGTAGTTTTATACCTTTCCTTTTCTTTTTTCTCTTATTTACTCTTTTAGGACCCACGTGGGGTCGTTATTAGCTGTAAGATGAGAATGGTGTGCCCAGCCTGCTAGGGAGACTGTGTGGCAATAGTATTAGTGCAGAGCTATTGATTTTACTGCTCGGGTAAGATGTGGTCTTAGCTGGTGGCTTCTGGCCTTTCCTATATTTCAAGGGCATTTGCTATTTTACCTAGGTTCTTTTTCTGTGCATGCATATTGTGGTAGCTGTGAATGGGTGAGGACAATGGTGTGTTTATTTAACTGGGAGGGGTAAATGTTATTAAAAATGGATCTTCTCTTAATGTAATCTAAAAACAAAGGTTTATGAATAAATTTTCCATGACCAGAAAATGGTAAGGACTATATTCATAAAGTTATAACTAGAACTCGATTTTCCTAATATATATGTATCACATGGTGATATCTTTGCAGAGCGGGGTCTCCATGTTATGTTTCGAGGTGGGACCTCTTGTTAAGGGCAGTGAGTGTGGATCCGGAGTACGGTTCCCAGTGGGATGAGGTTCCCCTCTTATGACTTGGAGTCTGGACCTCCAGAGTGGGACTCTTAACGGGGTGGGGTTCCCCATGTTAGGTTTAGGACTTGACGGCAGGAAGGGCCTGGGCAATGTTTAAAGGTGGGGCATCAGGGGTTTTTTGTCCTGCTGCGTTAGTTTCAGTTCTACATCTTTACATTCATCCTTTTATCACTTGTTTGTACTTTTTAAGATTACCAAAGAAGTCACGTTAGGTCTTGTTTACACTATTTGTGCCTACCGGTGGGATGGCGAGCTTGGTAGGATATGTTTTCTCCTTTCTGTATATATCCAATGGTTTGATGGGGCACCACTTTGAGTTTATCTATTAACTTCTTTCCTTTACACTTAAACTTATGTTTTCCCTTATTTACCCATTTCTATTTGTTGGTTAAGCTGAGATACATACCAAGTTTTTTCTTGAGGACTTATGAATTGAGCTAGGGGTAGTAGTTATGCCTCATTGAGGCCAAAGCTTTTAGACTTGTGTTACTTAGTTTCATTCAGTTTCCTTATAGTTATGCCTCACTTTTTTCATTGTTTTAATTATTTCTTCTTACCTATTTTACTTACTCGTTGTATCTTACGTTACTTTTATCGAGCCCAGTCGGCCTATGACCCCTTCTGGTGCACTGTGTTATTGGTACTCATGCTATACTTTTGTACCATTTTCGTGGTGCAAATACTACCGCGGGTCATCTTCGAAGATGAGGTTATGCTGAGTGTGGGTGCTAGTGGACTTTGGAGATCATAGTGAGCTCCAAGCATCACGGTGAGCCTGTTCTCCAGCTATATTGATACTTTTCTTTATTTTTTTCAGATTAGACTGGTCTATCATATCTACCCCCTTTTGAAGCAGTTGTATATATTATTTTTGGTTACTCTGTTGTATTTTAGCTCTATCTTGTCACAGTCACTAGTTCGGGGAAGTGTTGTATATATGTATTTTTGTTGTAAATGTCTTTTATCTTACTTTTATTTCTTATATTATTGTTGGTTAGCCGATATCATCCTATTATTTATCGCTCTGATCCAAGGGGATGCTGTCCTACTGGTAGGAGTGTAGATGCCATCACGATATATGTTTTTGGGTCATGACAGAGTGGTATCGGAGCTTATATTTCCCTAGTTTCTGTGACACTGGATCAAGCTCTAGTAAATTCCTACAAATTAGTGTGGAAACTTCTGTATCCTGTCTCCAGGAGGATACAAGGACCTATAGGAATGAATTCCCTTTATTTTCTCTCCTTATTAGTAATATTTGTGTTAGTTTCTTTGAACTCTCTCTTTTTGTAGATGTTGCATCCTCGCATTTCATCGGATTATAAGATCCTCCTTCTGATGAACATGAGTCCCTGCCCAGGGTTAGGGAGGAGGTGATTTCGGGTACACAGTCCCTTTGTAATATTACACCAATTCTTTCCCCAGATTACAGCTGCTATAGATCCACTGTTAGTTCAGCAGACTACTATAGTCCCTCAGCCATAGTTTACACCGCCACCACCAGCCTTAGTACAACATATGTTATGGCAGACGCTTATGATGTTTGGTCGGGTGCCGACAGAGATGCCTTAGAGTTTGGCCCAGGATGAATTACAAGGTGTTGCCTCCCCAAGTTCCTACAACTACAGTCCTTCCACCATTTCATCTCAGCGGCCACTTCGACACTAGTACCTCCCTATCATACCAGTGCTAGGATTATTCTAACACATTAGGTAAGGAAGATGGTTGACCATTTTCTTTGTATAGTGCCATCTAGATTCTCATGGGAAGCAGTGCAGCACTGTATAGAGTTTATTACAATTTATGAGTATATATTAAGGACTTTAGAGCTTTAGGATGAGCATATGGTTGCTTTCAACACTTATCGGCTCGAGGGAGATGCTAGCCAATGATGGAGGGTTCTTAGAAATGCAAGAATATTGGGTCTCCGATGATGACTTAGAGTCAGGTTTTAGAGGCCTTAATAGAGAAGTATGTGCCTCATATTGTTTGGGAGAGGCTTAGCTATGATTTGGACACCTTTCAGTAAAGATCTTTATCTGTTACTATTTATGAGGACAGGTTTGTTGAGATATTGATTTATGCAACTGAGTTCATACCTACTAAGGAGGAGATGATTCTCTACTTTGCTATGGGTTGCAAGTTGATTTACCCAGAGAGGTTGAGTGGATGCCTATCTTAGGTAGCCCATATCAGGATATTATTGATCATGCAAGAAGCATGGATGAGTTACCTTACGAGTCCCACAAGGGAGGCGAGATGAGACAGCACCTTCAGGGCAGCTATTTCAATACCCAGTCAACATTGTCATGTTTCTATGCAAACTTCAGAGTCCGTCCACAACAGTCAGGTCGCCAGGGTCTTAGGGTCAGGCTCACAAAGATATGGTGGTTAGGTTGATGGTCTAAGGTACCATACTAGAGACAGGGCTGGGTATTTTTAGTGTGGATATCATAGGCATCTTATTAGATATTTCCCTAGGGGTGCTAGAGACTGTGTCCCCAGAATTTCTTTTCACATTGGGGAGTTGGGCCGCCGGAATAGGGATTGTCCTTGTTAGAAAACTACCCGAGTGTCATTACTAGCACATCCACTATATGTAGTACCACTATTTAGAAGTGGATATACTATGGATCAAGGAGCTTACGAGGTTTTAAGAGGGGTAGAGTTTAGGATAATTAAGGTAGGGGCCATCGATAGTTGTATGCAATCCAAAATAAGGCCAAGGTTGAGGGCTTAGATGCATTTGTGATGGCTATGTTGTCTTTTTATGGCCAATCTTCCATTACCCTATTTGATCCTAGGTCTATTTTATCTTATGTTTCTATTTACTTGGCTTCGGGCTTGGTCCTACCTAGTGATTCCTTATATGTACCCTTGAGTGTCGCTACATCTGCGGGTGAGGCCCTAGTGGTGGATTAGTGTATAGGTCTTATGAGGTGTCGGTGCGGGGTTATGACATGTGGGCCAACTTGATATTATTAAAGATTCTTGACTCTAATATGATTCTGGGCATGGACTGGTTGTCCCCTCACCTTGAGGTTTTGAATTTTTGCGCCAAGACCGTGACCATATCCGTTCACGGTATACCTCTGGTGGTCTGTGGTCAGTGCATAGGGAGTTGAATACAAAGGTTTCTTTAAGTATAACATTTCACCCTCAAACCATTAAACAGCCTTAGAGGAATATTCTGGTGCTTCAGTACATGTTTTGGTCTTGTGTTTTAGCAGATTTCTTGTATAATAATAGTTATCATTTTAGGATTCATATGGCACTGTTCGAGGCCTTGTATGATAGGCATTACAGGTCGCATGTAAGTTGTTTCAGTAGTAGGCATACCCAACCTAGAGTCCTAATTAGCTTCCTGATACCACGGACAGGGTCAGAGTTATTCAAGATAGGCTTCGGAAATCCCAGAGCAGGTAGAAGTCCTACGCGGTTCATAGGCTTAGACCCCTTGAGTCTAGAGTTGGTGTTATGGTTTTTCTGTGTGTTTCACCCATGAAGGGTATTATGATTTTTATTCGAAAGGGTAAGCTTAGCCCTAGGTTCTTTGGGCCATTCGTGATCACGCAGAGAGTTGGAGTTATGGCTTATAGACTTCTGTTGCCTCCTTAGTTGATCATTGTGCATCTTGTATTTCATGTCTCTATCCATTAATAGTATGTTTGAGACTCGTCCCATCTGCTTCACCGAGAGTCCATGTAGGTAAAAGAATGGTTGACTTATGTTGAGGTGCCAAAGGCCATCTTAGATAGAGATTTGAAGCAGCTTATATCTAGATATATACCGGTTTGTGAGGGTGCATTGGGAGGCAAACCTATTGAGGAGGCTACCTGGGTGACATAGTGTAATATATAGTCCTAGTATCCACATATTTTTTATCCCTCAGGAACTACTCTTTCGTTTACTTTCGAGGACGAAAGTCCTATTTATTGATTGATGTTTTAATGACCCGCCTAGTCATTTTCTTGAATTTCAACTTTTGTTATGTTTAGAGCTTTCTTTTAGCTGGCCTAAGTCATTTATGACTTGTTGGGACCGTTAGTTTTGTACCCTAGAGGTTTTATAGCTTGCTATTTCAATTTCATTTTTTGAAGTCTTGAGCTTGAAATAGTGGGACTTGAGAGTAAATTCTTAGTAAAAACACTTGGAATTAGATTTTGACATTTCTCTTAGCTCTAGAATGCCAAATTTGGTTTATTTGAACATTAGCTCATGTCCCAAGATTTTTGTTTTGAGTTTAAGCTCTTTTATGGAAATTTAGTTCAGTCGTTGTTCGCGTTCGAGCTTGGGATGGCTTTTGATGATTAGAGTTTCAATTTGGAATACTGATGCTTCTATCAGCTTCATAATGTTGATTTTGGAGAGTTGAACCATTGGTGCGCTTCTGGGCATTTTTTGAGCTCATTTTGAGGGTATTTTTAGGAAGTTAGAAGGTTGGCCCTTAATGAAAGGATTTTTTGAGCATTTTTTCACTTATCCAAGGAATCCCTTAATCGATTTGGTTTGGAGGTACTTTTTTCTCAAATGACCTCCATTGGTAATTTTTTTAATTTAGTTGAGTCCTCAATATTTTTTTCATGGAAGATTCATATTTTTTTTTGTTGTTCGACTCCTTTCTAATTCCGAGACACCATTGGAAAATTCAGTTATTGTAGAAAAATCTATAGACTCGGATGTTCAACGTAATTGCGCAAGTGTGATTTGATCATAGTAATTCTCTTGTTCCTTCTTTAGCGCATCACTCTCCTTTGAAGCAATCACAATAATCCATTTTTCTTCTTTTTAGCACTATCGCATGGGGAACGACACAATCATATTGGGATGGATTTTTACAAATGTGCGTGACTGTTCTGGGAGCATTGTGATTGTGTTGGTTCATCATTTAGGGCATGGGGTGTGACACAATCATATTGGTATATTATAGATATGCATTGCTTCTTGTAGTTACAGAGTTTATTATTGATTTAGATTATGCTTCATGATGTCGTGGTACCATATATCCCATATACTCGAGCATAGTGGAGTTGTGCAAAAGTCTTTCTGCTTTTATATTCAAGAGCCTTTTTTCTTACAAGGGATTCCAATTTCTATAATTTCAGAAAGCGGCACCTGATTTACTTTCTCACTTATCGAGGAAAATATAATACTAATTTTCCATCCATAGACTGATAGTTAGTCTGAGCAGATTATTTGGGTTCCTTAAGATATATTTCGATCTTGTTTTCTCAATTTTGTTAGTCGTTTAGGTGGATATTTGTCTCTTTGTTATATACCAGATTCCTCTCGTATATTTCATTATAAGTCATCTATATTAGACAACTGATTAGTTTGAGACAAGCACCCTGAGGCCATTATTGATAAAAGAAGTAAACAACTCAGGTCAAGGGATATTTTTCTATTATAAGAGTTTGTTAGGCACGTGGTCCATTTAAGGAGTCCATTTGAATGTGAAGATAATCATGTGAATCTTACATCCTTGTTGTTTTAGGCTCCGGATACTACTTTCTTCCTATATTTCATGGAAAAAATTTTCTTTAGTGTTAGATATTGTAATGGCCCTATAGGCCATTTCCACAATTCCTTAATTTCTTTATGTTAAAAGAATCCTTGTAACCTCCCAAAGTCATTTGTGACTTGCTTGGATCAGTAGGCTGGTTCCTTAGAAG
>JBDJHY010260528.1:0-10511 GCA_039654485.1 Withania somnifera
TCCTACTTCTCTTTATATTTTTATTTTATTTATCTCCATTGTATTTTGGAGACATTCTGGATACTATATTTCCTTCAGTTTTATGACTCTACTTAGTGGTTCGTTTGACACTAATATCGGATTTTGGGTAGTCATCCTTTCTTATTTAATTTTTTAAACCTTTATGTCTTCCATATAACTTTTTATTATTCCACATTTAATATAGTAGTCCTCTGCTTCAGCTACGGACTATGTGGTTTGGTTCTCCTACTGGTGGTATAGGAGGCGCCATCATGATCTGCGAAATCGGGTAGTGACATAATGCTTCCAGTGAGAGTGAATTTTATCACAGTTCTTGAGCGAAGGGTCAATCCAAGGTTTCTAAGTAAACTTTGTCACGCCAGGAGACGACTCCGATGCATGACAAGGGATTTGTCATAGCAGCACAATATTTTATTAGTTAGTGGATTTGCAAAAGATGTAGTAAACTTATGATTTAGTATTTTCCTTAGTATTTATATAGTTGATTATTATGATATGTTAATCATTTAGTTTATGTTATCTTATTTCTACCGAGTGTATGTGTGAGTAGATGAATGCGAGATTCGAGGGTACTTTTGATACTCCAGTTGGTTTTTGATGCCTTATCACATCCAGGGTGTAGGAGCCAGGTGTGACAAACAAGGTAGAAGAGAAATAGGTTCAAGTGTCCTAGGATATATGAAAGCCAATATTTGGTAGAGTCTCCTTTATCAATGTAAAGCGCACAACACTTATAACATAGAGGATATGAGAATCTTCATAGAAGTTTCCTTTTATTCATGTTCTATATCATGTGATAGAGGACAACTCTATACTCCTTACTATTTCTTTCTTTACAGATTTCATATCATGACTTTTCATGACACAAGAATACAAACCAGGAGCCCGATAGAAGATAATATCCAAGGTGAGGCCCCTCGGCCTTCACTTTTCTTATAATTCATCCGCATTCATATGATAGGGATGTTTTTAATGTAGATTTCTATGATTCCATCAGGATATTGACACAAGCTATGTGTCATTCCTTGGAGTCAACCCCCAGGTGTAATAAGGCATCCTTAGATACTAAGTTGTCTTATCAGCCTCAAATAGACCCTTACATCATGCAAGCTCTACATACAACCACTCAGAGGAAGCAATGTCTAGTAATATTGATAAATAATGGGCATCACAAACAAGTAAATAAATAATCAATAATAATAGAAAACTCAATATCCAGCACTGACATAATTTGATTAAAAGCCACCATATGCTAAATACTGATCTGTTATCATATTTTTAGTGAGGAAGTAGTGTTACATATGATTAAAAGTCTATGAGTCTAGTTTCCATACACCATAACACTTGTCAATCTGAGCTTAGAGTGGAAAGTTTTCATGGCCCTCCCTAGGAACCACTTGCAAAGTATTGTCCGCTTTCAGGTTTTACCACGTGGCATCCCATAGGAATCCCTCCACTGGCCCCCGTTCACGATTTTGTCCCCTGGTCCCACCGCACAGGCAGGCCCAAAAGCGCCTCACAAGGGAAAGGTATCCATGCACCTTCTTAGGCACACTTCGTTCCCCTTTCCAGCCGATGTAGGAGAAGGGACTTTACAACAACTGAGTTTTATTTTTTCTCTGTTGCTTCTTGAGTAATTAATTGTTTTCCTGTTTATACCAAGCTTTCAAATGCGAGGTATCTTGGCCAACCAATGTAAAATCGGTTTACCTATTTACGAAGTCCTAACATTTAGATGAATTAATTTAAAAGGAGACATACCTAGCTTAGCTTTTAGTGCGCCGTTTCGGATACAACCCACCTTTCTCTTGTTCTTTGGTATTCCTGTTACCACTTAAACGATAATTTATTGTTATTCAATTGTATTTAGGCCAGCTATTTTGAGTTTTAGCTAGGCGATTTTTACTTCGCGATGAGTGCGGTATTTTTGCTAAACCGAGCTCCCTCTGCAATGGGGTTGATTTAATTATGATTTCAATGCTCTTGCTGGACTGAGCTCTTATTTTAATGAGGTCAATTTAATAATTATAGTGCTTTTTAGCAGAATCGAGCTCTCAATTTGACGAGGTCGATTTAATAATTACGGGGATTTTTGCCGAACCGAGTTATCGATGTAGCGAGGTTGATTTAATTATGTTAGTGAAACTCTTGCCGAATCGAGCTCTCGATTGACGAGGTCGAACCCTTCTGGGCGATTTATACCAAAAGCCTAGTTCTATATTACCGACGCCCTCCACGGGAGGGGGGGAGTTTAGTACATGCGTTTTGACATTAATGGTACTTTACTCATACAAATGCATAAAGGAATAATCATAACATGTCTTGAAGAGGTATTTATTAAGATAGGAATATAAAGAATAAGACACTTATTGGTCGAACCTATGTAAATTACTTACAAGCCAGGCCCTGGGTACCTCGGTACCATCTAGTCTTGCTAATTTGTATCTCCCTGCTCTGGAGGCTTTAACCACTCTGTAAGGGCCTTCCCAATTTGCTTCTATCTTTCCCATCTTTTCAGCTCGGTTGGCCTCATTTTGTCTGAGGACGTACTGGCCTGTGATGAACTGGGTATTCTTTACCCTATCATTATAATATTTGGCCATGGCTTCTTTGTACCTCACCTTCGAAATAGCTGGGTTTTCCCTCTTTTCCTCTAGTAGGTTGAGGTTTAGCCTCAACTCTTCTTCGTTGGGGAGTTCGGCATAATGTAGTGCTCTTGGGCTTGGTACCCTGATCTCAGCTGGTATTATTGCATCCGTTCTATATGTCAGGCTGAAAGGGGTCTCTCCATTTGGGGTTCTTGGCGTGGTCTTGTACGCCCATAGGATGTTTGGTGGGTTTTCCACCCAATCCCCTTTGTCTTTGTCTAGACTCTTTTTCAAGCCTTGTAGAAGTGTCTTGTTCGTCACTTCGACTTGACAGTTTGCCTGTGGGTGAGCAACGAAGGTGAAGTGTTGTGTGATTTTTATCTATTCACACCATGATTTAAACAGATCATCCGCAAACTGCTTCCCGTTGTTTGAGATGATTTTATTGGGCACTCCGAAGCAACATACAATATTTCTCCAAATGAAGTTTAGGATTTTTTTTCCCCAGTGATTGTGGCTAAGGGTTCTGCCTCTACCCATTTGGTGAAGTATTCTATGGCCACTACTAGGAATTTTACCCTTTCAGGAGCTTCAGGGAAAGGCCCTACAATGTCAATCCCCTACTGGGTGAAGGGCCATGCACCTTGTATTATAATTAAATCCATTTGTGGCTGCCTAGTGATTGGTGTATGGAGTTGGCACTACAGACACTTCTGGACGAAGTCCTGCGCCTCATGTACCAGGGTAGGCCAGTAGTAATCCCATCTCAATATCTTTTTTGCCAGACCTCTTGCTCCTTGATGGTAGCCACACGATCTTTTATGGACCTCTTGTAATATATAGTAGTTGGCTTGGTTTGGCCCCACATACCTCAAAAGGGGTTGTAAGAAAGATCTCTTGTAGAGTATTCCATCATTTAGGACATACCTCGAGGCTTTCAGGTGAAGTATTCTAGCTTCAACCGGATTAGAGGGAACCTCTCATAAGGTGAGATATGTTATGATGGGGGTTATCCAATTGCTGCCTACCTCATATACCATTGAGATGATAACTTCGTTGATACTTGGGTGGTGGAGTTCTTCAATCGTTACTTCCTTGTTTTCCCTATCCTTCTCGGAGGACGCCAGCTTGCTGAGGGTTTTTGCTCAGGTGTTTTCACCTCGAGGGACTTTGGCTATTTGAAAATAGGCAAATTTTTCACGTAGTCCCTTCACCATTTCCAGGTACTTTTTTAGCTGGGCTTTTTTTTTCCGTAGGTTCCCTTTACCTGGTTCACAATGAGCTGAGAGTCACTGAAGACAGAGATTGACTTTACTTTCATCCTCTAAGCTAGGCGAAGGCTTGCTATCAGTGTTTCATATTCCGCTGTGTTGTTTTTTATTTTGAAAGTGAATCATAGTGCATACAATACCTCTACCCCCTCCGGGCTGGTGAGTAGGATCTCGGTTACGCTAACATCTTTGCTGAAGGCCTCGTGTACATACATGACAGAGGTATCCTGAGGTACTTTGGGCTCCATTTGATCTTCAGACTCTGCTGGAGGTGGTTTGAGTGATTTCGGGGTGGCTGGATTCATTTCCACCAAGAAGCCTGCTAAAGCCTAGCCTTTTATGTCTTTTTGGGGATGGAAGTTGATTTCATGCTCTCCAAGTTCGAATTCCCACTTCATCAGTCTCCTAGATGCCTCTGGCTTTAACAGTTTTTGCTTTAGGGGTACATCAGTCAACACACAGATCGGGTGTACCTGGAAGTAGGGTCGAAGTCGCCGAGCTGCTGTTATTAGTTCCAACACTATTTTTCTGTAGGCAAGTATCTTTTTCTGTACTGGCTTGATTTTGGGGTCCACTTTCAGCCTTTGGACCATCAGTTCGGGGGATACCCCCTTCATATCTTGAGGGGACCAGGAGAAAATATCTTTGAAGTCCTGTAACAAGGAGATCATCCCTTGGTGGAGGATAGTGTTTGGAGATGAGCCTATCCTCACTTTCTTTCAGAGAATTCAGGGTATAAGAAGACCTCTGTTATCTCGTCATCCACTTCCCCGAATAGGATGACGTGTGTCTTCCCATGAGGTCGAGTAGGCTCCTACAGTAATTACTATTTGTTTACCTCAGGCGCCTTCCTCTTTAGTGCAAATCTCATGCACTCTCTTGAGACCTGCTGGTCTCCTCGGACTGAAGCTATCCCCTACTCAATGGGGAACTTCATCATAAGGTGGTACGATGAGAAGACTGCCTTAGTCGAGGTCAGCCAGTCTCGCCCTAGGATCACATTGTATGAAGACGGGGAGTCCACCATGTAGAACTCCACCATCATGGTTTTTACAGTCGAGGTGGTCCCCACTATTACCGGAAGCTAGATGGTCCCTTACAATACGACCTCTTCCTACGTGAACATCTGGAGGGACAGACTGCTCTGCTTAAGATTACTCCAGTCGATGCCGAGCTGTTAAAAATAGGCTAAGAAGACGATACTAATTGCAACCCCATTATCCACATATACCTGATGTACCTCTTTGTTGGCCATCACCAACTTGATTACTAGGGCATCGGAGTGGGGCATGGCTCTCGGGATAGCGTCATTCTTCGAGAAGGTGATGACTTCCCCCGACTTAAACCTTTTACTTCGAGGTTCTTCTGTGGGTATCCTCCTGGCCTGAGCCTTTAAGGAGGCTTATGATACCCCTTCCGAGGACCATCCAAATATGGAATGTATCACCCCGTCACAAGCTAATCCGAGAGAGTGGAGCTTGACCCGCGTTCCTATTCTACTGGTTTTGGGACACCCGAATGCTGTGGGGTTGGTGTAACTCCCTTGGCCCTGATACTGCTGAGTAGGGTACTAGGGTTATTGGTTCTGTAAGGACTCCCCCTATGGTAGGGTTAACTTCGACCTCAGCCCCTCGAGTTGTACTGTTGGCCTGTTCTGCCACCTCAGCCCTAACTATGAGAAGGCCCACCGACGGATGGGGTGTATTGCGTTAGCAAGCCTCATCTAATGCATTCCTTGATTTTTTTCATGAGGTCCTTGCATGCCTCCGTGTCTTGACCATGGTCGTTGTGATAGTGGCACCAATAGCTCCGAGATTGCTTATGGGGTAGTGCCAGTAGTGCTTGTGGTAATATCAACACGTCGTAGTAGAGTGCAAAAATCTCTGACCTAGTTTTTGTTAGTGAGGTCATGCTGCCCTTAGCGAATTTGAGTTCTATCGTTCCTTTCCCTAGACTGTTAAAAGCGTTTCTTGGCTGAGGCCTGCTTTTGCTAAGCCTCTTCTTTGGCCTGTTGCCTTCTCTCTTCTTTTTATTAGCTTCGTCGGTCTTTATGAAGCTTCGTACCACCCTGAACAGCTCTTACTCTGTGTGCGGTAGGTTTCTCCTCAACTCAGTGTAGAGGTATCAGGGCTGGAGCCCGCTTAGGAAGGCGGATATGACAAGATGATCCGTTTTACCCTTCGTATGCAAACTTTCCTCTGTAAAGCGCTCCAAGTAAGTGCTTATAGTTTCATCACCTCGTTGCTTTACATTGAGGAGGTCTACCGATCTTTTTACCGCCTTTCTTTTCTGGTAGAAGTGGGCGAACAAGAGCTCGACGAGCTATCGGAAGCAGCTTATACTGTTTCGAGGGAGGTCGTTAAACCATATGCCTGCTCGATCCTTTAGAAGTTTTGGAAAGACTCTACACATGTGTTCCAGGTTGCACTGGTGGTTTACCATATGGAACCTGAAAGTGAACAGGAAGTCGCCGGGGTCTGTACTTCCATCATATGGTTTTAATATCGAGGCTCTGAACCTCTTAGGAAAAGGGGTGTTTATTATTCTCGCTGTGAACGGGGTGATTATGGACCCTATTTCATCAAGGCCCAAGATCTTGTCCATCGTCTCTTATGTAACTCTATTGGGGAGTTCCACCATGGCTTTCTTCCCCGACCTAATCTCAGGATCGTTTGCGACTCCGGTCATGGTCGTATTCCCGGTGTCGCACCTGCGGTCAGGTACATCCCTTTTTTTATGACAAGGATGCTCGTCACTTAAAAGGGAGTCATCTGACTTGAACTTTTCTGATGGAGGCTCTTCATGTTGTTGAGCCGGTCCGGGTTTGGTAGGACTTTTCCTTGGGGCCCGCTTTCCCGATGTTGTTCGTACCAGTGCCGAAACAACTCCGAGTGGTCTCGGGCAAATTTATAAGTAGCCTCCAGGGGAACATCAGTAGGAGGCTGATTTTGAGAGGTCTCCTGGTCAGGGAGGTTGATACATATTTGTGTTCGTCCCTAACCCCGAGCTCTCCGGGTAGGACGGCCTCGTGCTGGGGTGGCATCCCTTGAGCCAATTCCTGCCATTTTGCTTCTAGTATTCATCATGTTCCTAATTCATACTTTCTCTTCAATAGATTTTTGGTGACTTAATTTTTTTTTTTCGATCCCCACAGACGGCAACAATTGGTGAGTCTTGATGAATCACCAATATAATAACCAAAGCTAAATACGTCGGATAGTAGCGATCAACAACAATATGTGAGAGTGCCTGCAAAATAAAGCCCAGGGTGGTTCCCGGGGTAGTTCTTCGATGCTTAAGTTAGTCTTAGCAATGAGAGAATTCCAAGAGTATTTGTGAGTAGTATAGTGAGCGTATCTTTGCCTTTCTTCAATTGGGACTTTTATAGCAATTTCCTGTAACAGTCATCCTAGTGGGTGCTGTAAATGGGGGATCATTTCCGTAGTAGTCACAACCACAATCCTTGTAACAGTCGTGGCTTTATTAATGGGCGAGATTCTCTCAACGACTGTTAGTGGGAAAGCATTAATGGGAAAGATTCCATCTATGGGAAAGATTCCCTCAACGGTGATTGATGGTAATTATCCAACCGTTACTCCCCATTTATTATGCAATTACTAGTAATTATTGATCCTTTACTACCGCTATTCTACAAGAGAGATATGGTTGTTATAAATGCTGGAACGACGAAGAATTAATAACTTAGCAAGCAAATTTAGCAATATTAAGAAGAAATAGCAAATTTAAATATTTTGAGAATACTCAAATTACAGGAAAATTATGATTGTTGTTGAAAGCTGCACGAACCAATTTAACACGAAGTTGGTAGTTTTCAAGGGATAATATCAGTAGTTTTATATACAAGTTATTTTTTTTTAACAGGTATTTTTCAGAAAAAAAATAATTATTATGTTTTTTTATTTTAAATTTTGAATATATAGATTGTCATCATTATGATTAAAAAGTTGTATTTGATTCTTTTAAAATTGTATTTGATTCTTTTAAATGTCAAAATTTTAAATAACTATACTGAAAAATAAAATATGTATCAAAAATCAATAAATTTTGATTTATAAATTATGATTTAGAAAAATACTCAAAACAAATTAAATAGACAAGAATCACTATGATAAAAAGTTTGTTTTCAAAAAATGCAAAAACAATAGAAGAAATATTTTAATATTTTTAAATTTAAATTAAAAATTACTTCTTAACTAAATTTTACCTTATTAACTAACTAGTCTTAAAAATTTACACATGTCAATTTGTTAGGATACCACTTGACAAATTTCTAGGTAAGACTTTGTTACTTTTAAGTATACTAATTTAATACCTGTATTGTACGTGTATCGTATTAGTATTATTAAATTGAATACTATATATATTTAAAAATCTTTAATATTATTGTAAGCCTGCATATCTATTTTTATACTTAATTTTTTCTCCGATGTTTAAAATTCACATTAAAGCAAGTAAATTAATGTTCAGTTAAGTATAATTCGATCTTCTTCCTTTCAACCACTCTACTTACCATAAGTTTAACTTAAAAGACATTCCTGAAACAAAATTCAATATATAAAAGAGGGTTCATATTAACAAAAATGAATATGTTAAAATTTAGAACGAACTTGAATTCATCCAACTTCATTTATAATTCACACCAACAAAGCATAAAATAAAAAAAAGTGGGGAAAATATATTTTATCTATTAAAAAGTCTTTTAATAAAGGACAAAGAATTCAACCTATATATTTAAAGGTCTTTACAATTTTAATATTATATCAGTTTAATGTAACCTAGCGATTATTATTAAATTTATATTTAAAATTGATAATCTATTAATATAATGCAACAAAATACCTTTATCACTATTTTTAACGAATCATAATAGATAATTGGAAATTTCTATTGTTTTCTTTAATGAAATATATTATATTCATATAATATTCTTTATCATAAATAGTGTATTTAAAGAAATAAAATATATAGTCAAAATCAGTAAACATATAATTGATAATCTTAAATATTTTATTTCTATAAAGATGGTTAATTAATATATTACCAAAAAAATAGTTAGGAACCATATATAACCATTTAATCTTATGGTGTCTTCTTAGATTTCAATCAAAGATTTTCTATTTTTCAAAACTAATTACCTTAAGTCTTAGAATATTTATGCATTTTTGGTATTATTTAGGAAAAAATTTTGGTCTATAGTTATATTTTTGATGGACTCCTTTCGTAAGTTTATTAAAAAATAAGAAGAAGAAATAGAAAAAATCCATACATATACATTGGACAGATGTAACATGGTATTAATCATATTAGTTCAAATAAGAAAGAAACTTATATACAGTAAAATAATTAAATGTGAATTGATTTTAAAGTTCTACATTTTAGGATGCTAATTAAATGATAATTATTTCGGAAAAAAATAATAAATAATAAGACGCACAATAATAATAGAATTACTTGTAACAAATTAACAACAACAAAATGATTATGATAAAATAGAAGATGACAGTCTAAAAGTTGAATGAAAGAAAATTAAGTCATCTACCAAGAGATTAACACAATAATTTTACCATTAAAATAATATTATAATGTTAATATTTATTTCTCTATAAGGAATAATTTCGTCATACCAAAATGTATGCCCTCCTTTTAAACTGTTTAATTATGTTATCTTTACAATTTTAATTTTCAGTGAGGGGCCGTATTAGAAGTTGCGTAGCAAAGTTGGTTGGTATTTTTGTTGATCCAAATTAATTCAATGTGTACTTGCTTTCAAATTAATTCGTATTGTCTCATATTTGAAGTTTACTAAATTGAATTACTTTTATCTTTTATTTTAAATGAGATAATATCAGATAGAAATTTTTAAATAAGGAAAGATTTATAAAGCATATTTTTAGTTACTTCTAAAATATTAAAATATTAAAAGTCCTTAACTTTTACAAATAAGTAAAAATTCTAAAGATAAATTCTATTACCATCCGATTTCCTTATTTATACCTTTTCCGTATGTTATTTTCCTTCTTCTTCTATGCGTATTTGTAAGCATATAATTTCTAAATATTTTATTAGTATAAAAATGACATCTACACCTAAAAGGTATAAAATTTTAAAACTTTTCTAAAGTGATTTGACAATGTTTTCTTTAAGCTTGTTCAGTTATGGAAAAACCCTACTACTTATTTAATGAGAATTCACAAATTATAGGTATTAATTTCAAAGTCTTAATATTAATATACAACTTATTTAGAGTCTTGTAATGAAGAAAAAAGAGTTCAATTAATATTTGTAAAGACCTTCATTATTTTAATGATTAATTTCTTTAACCAGACTAATAAAATTATTAAAAATAGGATCGCTATAAGTTAACGAAAATTGTAATTGAATTAAAAGTCGTAAACGGTAGGAATATTTATATAATTCAAATAAAGCAAAAATTTTATTTTATTTTAAAATACTAAATATTAGAAGTTGTTACACCTTACCCATAATAACAAATTTAATAGCTAATTTCTTAGTGTTATTAGAAGAATATCCATAATCTGAAAGTAAATAGAGTATGGAACATAATGAATGAAGATGGATGACAAAGGAAGAAAAAGAAAGAAAAATATTA
>JBDJHY010260539.1:0-10511 GCA_039654485.1 Withania somnifera
TAGGGAACTTGTACTCGAATCTACACATGTGCAAGTATAGTATGAGTACAAGCTGTTAAAGCAACCCCTCTCATGTAGGCTTTGAGGGCCCATTAGACACATAACAATAATAAAAGTCATAAATAATGGAATACAACGAAGGGGTCATAGAGGCAAATGGAAAAACAAGGAAAGCTAGCTACTCAAACAAGAATCAAGTACAAGTAGACATGTATCGCTAGCTAATCATATAACAGGATCTCAGTCAATAAAGAAAGACGTATTTGAAATTTTTGTAATAATATGTATGAATAATAATGCAATAATCAAGAGTCAAAGGAAGATAGGAGGACAACATGGATGCTATGTTGATAATCTCAAGTAAAAGAGTAAATGACTGAATAAAAGTGTAAGGCAAAAAGTCCCACATAGTATTAAGTAGCAATTAACCAACAATAACTGCTAAGCAGTAATAAGAAAAATAAAGTAATACAAATAAATGTTGACAAGTCACCTAGAAAGAAGCGCAACATACACATAAAATATGCTCGCCCATAGGCCTCCATTCAACCATGGGTACACTGTAGAAAACAAGTGCAGGAAACTAAATACAATCATATAAAGTAACCGGTCCTGCATATGCTCCTCCCCTGATACCTGCAGGCCCAGCAGGTAGAACCCATGAAAGGCTAACCTTGATATTCCCATATATCTCCCTTTATTCCATATACCCCATCCCCCTATGTCATCCGCAGCCCATAGGCAAGGTCAATGGAGGTATCTCACCACGTCCGATCTCTAACATAATCATAACCTCACATCCCAAATCTAAGAACCTCAAAGGTCTCAACAGTCTGGCCTCTAGTGCCAAATATCAATACACTCATTAAGCCGTCCTAGGTATGTCAAGGCATACAATGCCTGTATGTCATAGTATCACCAAAATTCTCAATTGATCGAGTATCATCAAGTTTCCATAACCAGTAGTGCTATAAGTGTCAAAATATTGTACTCATTAACGTACAACAACGAACTCAAGTCCCAACAGCTGTACTCATTGTCAAATGGAGTCTGTCTTAAGTCCCAGCATTTAATAATCAAATGTTATTTCCTGATTTTAGGATATAAAACCTGGAATAAAATAAGTCAAATATTATTATCGGGAGCTCGATATAATGCTGAGTCTAAAATAATTAAAAAATCATTTACTTATATTATTATTAATTATTCTAATTTATCAACTTATATCATTTTTAATCATTATTACTCAAACCAGTCTCTAGCCTTTGCGGCTCAATAATCAAGTGGTGATACTGACCCAGCCCCAATGTACTCTCATGGGAGCCATTGGTCCAACCTATCATGTCATGAATGACAACATATCAACAAGTATATATTCCCACATATGATCATGTAATAATAGTATCCTATGCCCTGCACAGATATCTCTAGAAAACTTCTAAGTCACAAGCACTATATGAATTGGATGCTAAAATATAAATAAAAACATGGAACGGATGAAAGAATGGTACAGGATCACTATATCCACCTAGTTGCCAAACTCAATGATGCTATTTATTATAATTATTAAAGCTATAAGCCCAAAGACAACCCCACGGAGTCTACCTGTTATCCAATAATTAAGCGCTGCAAATTTACGAATCTTACTCCGTCTGATGTCAAACAATCTCCAAATTCTATAAATCTAGTATCAATGTATTTTATATATTAGTATGAGTCTAACGGTATAATTTATGCTAAGTTCTATACTGGTCCTAAAATCTAGCTTAAAATAAGCTTATGGGGCCCGCTAGCCAGAACTGAAAATAAACTTCACTAGCCTGGTGGGGAGCATATAGAGAGAGAAGACTAGTAGAGTTTGTATCTATAATACGTCAGTTTGTGGATAGATTCGTGGCTCAGTATTTCCCCAGAGTATCATGAGGAGGTTAGAGTTCAATTTATTACTTTCAGTAGGGATTGATGACAATTTCTGAGTATAAGGCTTGACTCACATAGGTTTTGAGGCATAGGGCTTCTATTATGCCAAAAGAGGTTGAGCAGGTGCATTATTTTGCAACGGCATTGAGATCAGAGTTATAAAAAGATGTTCAGTTATTAATTTATCAGGGTATTCCTTTGTTAGTAGTGGTTGATAATGCTCATAACATAGAGAAACGTCGTTGCTTGGGCCAAAGGAGTGGCAACAGGAGACAGCACTGCCAAGGCCATTTTAGTGGGTCTAGATCCTCTAGGAAATGGTATCATAGATGTAGAATTCACCAGTAACAGCCATAATAACAGAATCAGGGACAACCTAGTAGACCAGTTCAGGCCTCCTTACCATTAGATAGTGGGGATCAGAGTAGCCATTTCGCTAGGGGCACATCTATCAGGGTTCAGGGTTGTGGTGGCCAGAGTGGTCTAATTAGTGGTTTCGGTAGAGGTAGGGATCCTGGTTGGTATGATTGTGGTGAGATGGGTCACAATGTAAGATATTTTTTATGGTACCGGTCCATTCAACAAGTAGCTCAAGCAGTAGAGTCTCTATATACAACCACTTACTAGAAGCGGTTAGAAAATGACTCAAGATCGTCGTGGTGGGAGACACTAGCATAGAGGGGGAGACCGAAAGGTGTTAAGCACCTTAAATTTTATTCCACACCTGATAGATCCCAAAAAGATGCTTCTAGCATAGTGTTATGGGTGTGTTACTTTTTTTCAGCAGCCAACCTTAGTATTGTTCCAACTCAGGGCTGGGACTACTAGTTGGAGCCTCGTTGTGTTTTTTCTTACAGCCTACGGCCTACTTACCTGGCTTGTATCTTAGTTACTTACCCTTGGGCTATCTTGCCCTACCCGTGTGTTATACACTGACTCCGAAAAATAGTTTTATTGGGAGAGGAGTATAACTTTGGTATGTATTGTTTTTACAGTGACTCTTGAACGTAGACTGTTTAGGAGGGGATTATACTAGTAGTTGAGCTTAGTATTGATCCCCTGATTTAGGTTGTGGCTTTAGAGACAATATAAGTAGGCTGATTATTCATATTTTACCTGAGGTATTTCATATGATCAGGACATGTGTGATAACTAGTTATAGAGAGATGGGCACAGAATCGCTAGATAGTTAGCATCCCTATGTAAGGATATTATGCCCTATCCCAGTGAGATCCTAAGAGTGGATTGTGTTGGACCGAGCTATGATACCTCCATATTCCCCTTGTATGGGTTTGTACAAAGCCCTAACAGGCACCTTCTAGGAAGTTGTGGCACCTTTTATGTGGTTTCTCATGGCTTGGGACTGTAGTTGGGATAGGAGGGAGCCATCCTATGGGTTCCAGTTGGAAGTCGTAGATCAGTTTAACCTATTGATTGATTTTGTGTTGCAATCATGCATTAATAGTTTAAAAGATAATTGGATTTCAAAAGATTAGTAATCAGAAACTAATTTCTTATGAATTATATGTATCCACAACAGCAGTAGAAGTATGAAGCTACTTTCTTGTTCTACCTGATCTATTTTCTTACTTGCACTCTATTTCTTGGTATTGCCTACATTATAGTAGTTGGATTTTAATGAAGTTTTGATTCGCCTATTTGGCGTGACTTGATTTCCACTGAGATATAAAATACGGTTTAAGCCCAGGTCTTGGTATTTATGCCCTAAGTACTATACCACTAGTTGGCTTGTTTCGAGGATTTGGTACGTAGGATTAGATCCCTCCATGGAACCTCCAGTCTGGTTTTTTATGCTTGGGGTACGTTGCTAGGCCGGGGGAGGGTCATACTGTGGTAGGTGGGGTAAGTATAAGGGGAGGTTTTTGTGGGTCCCTCCGCTATGAGATTATGAACCTAGGAGGGTGTGTACAGGCATTATTTACATTTTTAGTACCCTTTAGCATTGCATCCCTATATGTTGATTTGTACTCTTTGGGACTTACGGGGGGAGTACCTATTCGGTTTCTTGGTTTCCTAATTGTATCTAAGTAGTATGGGATGCAGACCGAGTTCATTGCTAGTAGGATTTGTTGTTCCTTTCTGTCTCTTGTAGGTACCATTCGTGCACTTGTTGTAGTTTCTTTTAGCTTAGCTTGTTATGGATTTTTATTACCTTAACGATTCTCTTGTGTTGGTTATGTTGAAGATATAGGCATGTATCGTATTAGGATTGATTTGTTTATGGCCCAGGCTTGTGTGTTATATCTTGATAGTGGCTTTCCTTTATACTGATTAGCGAACGTTGCACATACTGATAGATGATATCTCCCTCACATACTAGCTAGTAATGCAGTTGTCCCTTTCTGTTGTAGATTACGTGCTATACCCTATTTGTTTCTTATCACTCTTTACTTTGTTTATGCTTACTTTTTCCCAATCATCCTGTGATTCCTACTGGGTACCCATTGTTTTTGGTACTCATGCTATCTGTATCTTTTGTGGTGCAAATCATAGTATGATTTAGCATAGCAGACATGATCACGCGAGATAGATGGTGTTGTTCAAGGAGATTTCAGTGAGCAGTGGGCGTCCTTGCTAGCCAGTTTTCCTCCCATTATCAGAGTTGTCCTAGTTGGATCCTGTATAGCTATTTTGTAGTTTTTCCCTGTTGTATTTTTGTACTTTTCTGTATATATGCTCTAAAATCATGATGCCAGGTTCTGGGGAGTTAGTTTCTGTTGTGTATTTCCATGTTATATGCATGTTTATTCTTTTCATCTCCTTTCTGATTTATTTTGGTTCTTGATACTGTTCCATTGCTTTACGCTCTGGTCCTGGGTTAGACTTATTTAAATATAGGGTAGACTCAATCACATCTCGATTTTCCTGTCGTGACACAAAGGAACAAAGTAAACCAGCTACAGTAATCAAAGAAAAATAAAAAATCAACTAACAAGAATGAAATATAAGGCTACCAATAATAAACTATTACTATAGCTACACAGACCACAAGAAGAATATTTACCAAAGCTAGCAATAAGGCTAGAGGGGTGACAAGGGTACATAACTGAAGCTTCAGTGCGACAATGGACTAAAGTAAGAGTATAAATGAAAATAACAACATCAGACCATAGGGTACAACACAAGTAAGGATAATACATAAAATGTTTGTAATTATTACTGGTAAAGGGACAAATACAAAAATTAGCAATACAGATAAAACCCAAATGACACCCCATAAAACTAGTGGGTACACACAATAAAATAAAAGAAACCAAAATCTATCTTCCCCTAATAAGACCTGTAGATACACACAGGTAACCAATAACCGAATAGGTTCCCATTGTAAACCAAAAAGGTACAAAAAGAGTGCAAAAAGGATGTAATGCAAGGGTTGATGAAAGATAAACCTATGGAACCTGCATGTTCCTTCCCGATTTGACACTTGAAAGGTAAACACACAGGAAATATCTTTTGTATACTCTCTCTTATACCTTATATCTCTCTCTTCCATGCTTCATAAAGAGACCCAGAATGGCAGGGACCGTGGAGGGAACAACCTCCACATGCCTATCATCATAAAACAGTAATCAATACCAAAGTCTGGGTACGATGCCCGAGCTTGGATCAAGAGTTTTCCCTTATACATAAAATATAGACCATGAGCTAGAATGTGATAATTTCCAAATAAAGTCCCATTATATATATAAATAGCTCCATCCAACATGGAAAGTGTATATGCATAGATAAAAACTCTTTTTAAGTTCAAATCTGACAAAGTCCTATTTTAGTTAGCCATTAACTTTTTCTCATGTACAACCTTCATAACCATATTTTTTTTTACCAATTTTATGTACCAATTACAAATGCATGCTCGCAATACACAATCAAGTCCTGAAGTACCTCAATTATCTCAACAGATCATATAAGCTATCATGGAGCACGGAAGCCGTCACACAAACCGGAATCACAGAATCTGTCATAATCTACAACAACCTATCATGTGATATATAAGGTCAACAGTTACCATTTGTAGCCATGTAAGGTAAAACAAATATAGGCCATGCTCATTAATACAATTAATTATATAAGAAACTTTCACGACCCAATTTTTTGGATCATGATGGCTCCAACTATCCAACCAGTAGGAGAATCAACCATGTATCCTAGAGCTGCAGGCAATGTGCTACGACTGCAAGTAAGCCGCACACAAGTTTAGTAAAGCAATAGTAATAAATGAAAGACTGGAATAAGAGAGATGACATAATATTACACAGTCAATAAAGCCCTCCCAAGACCTGGTATCAGTGTATGCATGAGCTACTACGAAGTACAGAATACAACTATATATCAAAATACAACAGATACATTTATCTCAGGAAAACAAAAGAGAAAAAGGGTATATAGAAGAGATGTAGGTAACGTTGGCGGATGGAAGCTCACTCTGTACCTCTAAAGTCAACTAGATGGCACGATCAGATAAGTCAACGGCAATAACCCACACCTTTATCTACATCCAGAAAGACACAGAAGTGTAGTAGAGCAGAAGTTTCAGAAACAACAAGTCTCCCAGTATGCTTCGAGGGCCCACTAGGCACATAACAAATATAAGAGTAGTAAATAACAAGAATAGACAAAAATAGATCATGAAAGCAAATCATCCAGTAGAGGGAGCTAGCTAGTGAGATAGAAGCAAAGAAACAAATAGTTTAGATATACATCTAGCTAAAACATAGAATGGGATCATAGGTAAGAGGGAAAGAACATACCCATGGTCTTAGAAGCAATACAGAATAATAAAAGTAAAAGAAGAAAGAACATGTAGCACATAAAGTATACCGGTAACCTCAAGATAGGCAGGAAAAAAGGACACAACCAAGTCAAAAGAGACACAATAACCCAGATGGAAAGAATGGCCCATAAGAAAAATCTATGCAACACTAACACTAACAATATGTCTAAGAAGAATATAAGTAAAAGCAAAACTGATAAGACCCTTAAAGAGGAAGAGTACACCAAATACACGCTCACACGTCGGCCTCCACATACGACCGGGAGTACACTGAAAAAAAATGCACAAAAGTAGCATAATCAAATAATGTCATAGTTTCTGTGTACGCTCCTCCTCTAGTACCTGTAGGCCCAGTAGGCAGTACCCACGAAGGGGATAGTCCTCATATATACTACTCTGACCTATACCACTCCTTTATTCACAAACATTCCAGAGACAGGCGTCTACGGAGGTAGCCCACTATGTACTAAACTCTAACATCATTGTAATCTCACATCCCAATATCACAGAGCCTTAGGTAGTTTCATAATCTAGCATACAATGCCCCAGTATAATGGTCTCATCGTGCCATAATCTCAGCAACTCACGGTGCCCCATGCCTTAATATAATAAGATTACCAAGGTACCCACATTAATACATGTGATAAGTATAGAAAATTTGTACTCACTACCGCTCAAAGACGAACTCAAGTGCTAGCAGCTATACTCACTGCCGAATGAAGTTGGACTTAAGTCTCAATAGAAGTAGTAAATAATATTTACCCCCATGCAATAGTGTGAAACCTATTCCAAAATAAGAAGAAAAGGGTGGTACTTGGTATGTAGGCTGTATAAAACGAGTAAAAGATCAACTATCTTATATTATTATCAGAAAGTTCCATCTTTTACTATGATTTTATCCATTTTGTTCTTATTACCAGGTAACCATCCTCCATAGATCAATAACATACAAAAAATGGTGATACAAGCCTCAGCCCTAAATGTACTCTTAGAATTGAGCCCCCATCTCTTTCACTGTATGAATACAATTAACCAAGCAATATTCATGCTGACCTATGCCCTGTACAAGCTCAACTAAGCTACAACTAGCAATACAATACATCTTCCTAAACCTAAAGGAAAAACCCTAAGTCACCCTACAACAATCACAAGGCTAGTACTAGATCATAGGCATCATACTACACCGAAAGCCAATTAGGAAAAAGGGTAGAAAGGAACAAAGAAGTAGTCTAAGTACATGGTACCAACCTAGAAAACCCAACCCATAGATGTTATTAAATGTAATTATGAAAGATATACACCCAGAGAAAGCCCCACAGAGCATACTTGTTACCCGGTGAATACCCTCCACAATACATAACGATCAACTCGACTGATAACAAATGACCTTGAAAATCTTAAAAACTAAGAAAATATGAATCCACATGTTAGGACGTTTCCAATGATATTAATTATGCTAAATTTTGGATTGGGCCTAAAATGGGCCTACGGAAACCACTATCCAAACTCAAAAACAAACTTCACTAATGAGTTCCTAATATTACCAGGAACTTGTGCTCTAAAAATAAGCACAATCCGAGTGCAGGAAGGGAGTCAAAATTCCCAGAGAAGATGAGAAATAAAATGCAAAACATTATTGAACTAGAAGCTCAAACGAAGGTATTATGTACTGAAAAATGAATGCAAAACCAACTACAGAGTGAAACCTAGCTCAAAGCACCACAATTAATCAATAATCAGCTGAAAATACCAGACGAAAGTAAAGTTTGAGAAAAGAGTAACAATGGTGGAAATTCACCATTTAAATAGAATTCTGAAAAAGGAAAACATACCGAAAATAAGGAGAAAGCCAAAAATCTTGATGCGTTGAAGTTATATCAGCTCAAGGTACAAAATATCGTAGAGATTTGGTGTATAGATAGGTCTTAGAGAGAGATAGGAATGGGGTGTTAATGGAAGAAATAATGAGAAAGAGGCCTTAAATAGGCCTAGGCGTGATGATGCAAGATCCTGCTTCTTTACCGCAATCGCGCTAAAGGAAGAAATGGGGAGTTAACTCCATCATATCCCAAGAGCGTGACTGTAATAAAGAAGGAAAGCAGGTCTACCGCAATCGTACCAATAGAGCATGACTGCGCTAAGGTAGAAAAGGAGAAATACCGCTATCATGTCACAAGAGTGTGATCGCACTGAACATCTGAAACTGTAGATTTTTCTACAACAATAGAATTTCCAAACAAGGGCACAAAATCAAAGCGGAGTCCAATAGCAACAAGTTAGATATGCATCCTTTATGAAAGACATATTCAAGACTAAACAAAAATGTCAAAACAACCAATGGAGGTTGTTTGAGCAAAACAAACCTCTAACCAAAGATGATGAAAAGGGATAAACTTCCAAACTCTACACACAGACACTTAAAATGAGCCTGAACTCCTCCAGAAGCACACTAATGATCTAACAGCCTAAAATCACCAATCTGGAGCAAACAAAACTGTCAGAATTCGATTCTTAGATCATCTTGAAGAAATCTTGACTAAAGTCAATAAGTACCTAAGCCTAGATTCTAAAACCAAAAATTAGAGATAACTCTCAATCAAACTGTCAAGAAACTGAACTACTGGATCCAGCAGGTTATAAATAACCGGGGATAGCTATTGGAATGCTCTAAAATGTAAAAAAACACGACACGGAAGTGAATGACCATATGGGTCATTATAAAATTGACGGAGAAAATAGAATAGGAATTAATATAGGGGAACTAGCCTAAGAACCACCCTAAATACTAGCCTTGTACATTAAATATATCCTACTCAAGCTCAGTATAAAGATAAGTTTCATTACCCAAAATTGGATGTGATGGCACTTGTATCATCCACCACGATAGGTAGTTAGATCCAAAAAATGAAATTTAACATAATATAAATGCAAAAAATATAATTAGAATAATAAAAAATTTAGACAATTTAAAATTGATACAAATATCAAATCCTAAAACCAGGAGTCACCATGTACAAGCCTCCACAAGTTTTGAATATGAAAATACATAGTCTCCAAAGTCTCTAATAAGTAAAGACATATTATAGAAAAATATATAAAAGGACTCCGATATCTGTAGACTAAATAGGATCCTACCTCAAAATCATTCACACCCAGCTCCGATAGTAGAAAATAAAATAAGGCTCAGGAAGTCCCCAGCTCGATACCTACACAAACAGTACAAAAGAAAAAACGTGAGTACCAAATACTATAATCAGTAATATCCTTGGATGACCGTAATAGAAAAAAATACATAGAACTCCTAACGTCCAACCAACCCCAACAACTACAACCTAGAATCCAACAACTATCCAACAACTATATAGTATACAAACGCAATAATTCAGATAAGTACAAACAACTCAACTAACCTCCGAAGAATCATAATATAAGACAAAATCCTATTCAAGTCTAGATATTTAATTATAATCAAGTCACTACCTCAACAAGTGCATCTCAAAACCGACAAAAAGATCAATCAAACCAAATCACAAGTAAAGAAAAATAATCAATAATGCACCAAGTAACTGCATTGAAAAGCAATGTAAACTCAAAGTAATGCACATCTCGTCCTATCAGTACATACCTAATGACTATATGAGATTAATTTCCACACCCCAAAGTCATCCCTTGGGCATGACATGGCATCCTTAGCCACTAAATTGCCTTAGTAGCCTTGGATGGACCCTTAGTTCGTGATAACTCTACTTACTCATACCAATCAGATGAAATAATAATAAAACTTTATAATTAGTGGATC
>JBDJHY010260550.1:0-10511 GCA_039654485.1 Withania somnifera
AACATTCCCAAGCTATGGGTGACTTTAATTTCATGAAATATTCCTAATTTTGAAATGAGTTTTTGAACTTGATTTTTTGGATATATTTTGACCTAGGTTAAGAGTTCCATTATGGGTATTATTTATCATGATCTTTTATGGGAAATTTATTATTAAATAGAATTGCGGATTCAAAAGTGTGGCAAAAGAGGAAGGCACCGACCTGAGTTGACTTTTTCATTAAGGCAAGTGGAGGCTAGACTTTATTACAAAGCATCGTATGATCCTTGTTATGTGTTAATTATTTGATATTGGGAGTATGGAAACTATTTTGGGGTGTCTATTTGGCTGAAGTGATGAGTATTTAGTCGGGCACTCGAGTCAAGCATATGGGGTTAAAACTAAGAAATGAAAATAAGTAAATATTTGATTATTTAATTTCCTCTACTTGAGTAAGGATCTATATGTCCTTAAGATGCCCATGAGATGTTATTTTACATTCCATTAGTTTCTTACTTGAGATTGTACCTATGAAAGGCCTTGGTTGAATCGTTGTCATATTATATTTAATTATTTGCCCATGTAGGGGCCTTGTTGACTTACTTACCATGATTTGTACTTATATTTAGTGATATGCCCTTGATTGACAATGGTTGGATTTCTAAGATTCCTTACTTGATGTTATTCCCTTGAGTGACTATGTTCGGATTGGTATGATTCCTTGCTTGATGTTATGCCCTTTAGTGGCTATGGATGGACTTATATAATTCCTTACATGATGTTATGCCCCTGAGTAGCTATGGTTGGGTTGATATGATTCTTTACCTTATGTTGTGCCCATGAGGGGATTGTTATTTCATTATGTACAACTAGTATTACATAGTGCTTACTATACAAAAAAGGGCAAGGACTTATTTGCAACTTCCGATATTGTCATGATTCTGATAATAATGCAAGTAAGCGAAGGATGATGTGCATTTTTTTGTAATGATCATGACACTGATATACAATTTGAAAGGCCAGGGTAAATATGCAATTTTTAACATGGTCATGATTGGCTATGAAATCAAGGACCAATGTGATTTTTCCAGTATTGCTTGGTTTCCCTTTATATGGAAATTAAGATATATGACTATGAAGGTATGACTATAGATTTTTATGGGATATTCCTTCAACATCCTACAAGTCTATTTCTCGACAGCATCGGATGTACCCTTTGTATCACAGGTAGACTTGTGTGTTGGAAACTGATATGGGTATGAATGACTCTTTCTCGAGTTAGTAAATAACTAGTGGGATCTTCCCATGATTCGTGGCTTAACTTAAGAAGAAGGAACTGCACTCAGATAGAGTGGTGATGGATGATGATGGATTGTTTCAATAGATTATTCTTTTATCTTGGATTACCTATTTAGAATCCATCCCACAAATGTATTGTTTATAAGATGATTATATATTTGTTATGAGCTATTTATAGAATAGTTATTAGTTATGGCATTAGTGTTAGTCTAACCACTTTGAAATCTACCCCATGAGTCTATTTCTTAGCAGAGTTGGATGTACCTTTCCTATTACGAGTGAAATCGTATGTTAGGGACTGACATAGATGTAGAACCGGGTAGAATTCTTACCTTAGTCTATTTTTTTAGACTCCTATCTACAAATCCAGTATTCGGTTGTGTCTAATGTACCCTTCATATTACAAGTGGATCCGTGTATTAGGGACTTAGATGAGTAATGATGGACTCCATTTGAGAGCCTATTGCACAACCAGTTTGAACTATTCACAGTTATGAGTTGACTCGATTTAGGAATCCTACACTTGGGATAGGCTAAGTGTGTGTTTTAGAGACTTGTGGCTTATTAATTTCTGATATGTTGCTGAAGTTATTACCTACTTGGTGAGATTCCCTTTTGAAGTGGTATTGATACTTCATTGCGATGATAGTCTATTAGCTTAATACTGATACTTTATTGTCTATCTTTAAATAATTATTTTTGTTGGTTTTGTTGAGTATTTAGTTTTTTATTTTTTATTCCCCACCCTATGCATCTTTCATGTAAATTGTTGGTTATGATATCTTTTGCATCTTGGTGTTATAAAAGGATTATGGTCAGGTTGTCAGGGTAGTGGTGCTCGTTACCTCTTTGGTTTAGAGCCAGACAGGGATACTTGATGAGTACCATTTATTTATTTTGGTTATCACTCATTTTCTTTTCTACATTTGTATATGTTCTAAGCCTGGAGAATCTTGATTTGCTTTTCCACAGATCATAGTCTGAGGCATACTTCGAGAGTTCCACAGGTAGCTACGTGTAGTCCAGCATGCACCATGGACTTTTATTATCCTATGTCTTTACTTTGTTTTATTGAGATTTTGATACGTTGAGACCATTATTTTATGAAACTTATATTTCCTACTTAGCGGCTTGTACACAGTGACTCTAGATTTTGGGAGGTTTACTAGTTGGATTTTATTTTATGCCTTCTTTTCTTCTCGTTGATTCATTATTTCCACATTCACCCTTGTTAGATGTTGTGAGGCTTACTTGTACAGATGAGTTAGAACCGGTGCCATTATGACTGAATTTTGAGTCATGACTGATGTGATTATATTTTATGTCACATATTGTACTTAAAACTGTAAAAATATGCATGTTATTGAGTAACAATTGTGTGATATGTGTTTTATGAGTATTTGTTTGGAATTATGGAGAAATTGCACAAATAAAGGGGAGTTTAGTAATGACCCCTCATGGTCATTTATGAGAGTGACATGACCTTTTGCATTCTACGGCTTTCCAGTAGCTGCCCCAAGTCATTTATGACTTGCTGGGACCGGTACTACGATTCCCTAGCAGCTCGGTTGAGATTTATCTCAAATTTCCTATTTTAGAGCCTAAAATAAAGTACCCATTGAATAAAGTCAACATTCCTTCAAAACAAGCTCGAAATTAAATTCTGATAGTTCTATTAGCTTTAGAATGCCGAGCAAAGTCTAGATGGACCTTAAATTTTTATTTCGGGGCTTTTGTTTTGAGTTTGTATTATTTTTAGGATTTTAAATTTATTTTAAGGACTAAATTTGATCTTGGGTGGTCTTTTGTTGTTCGGAGTCTCCTAATGGAATTCTAACGCTTCCATCATCTCCAGAAGGGTGTTTTTTGGCTAGTGAAAGTGTTGGTTAGCTTACCGGAGTTACAATGGTGATTTTTAGGTGTTGGATGGAGTTTTGAGTATTTTAGATCTAATGGTTGACTTGGTCAACATTTTCCAAAAAAGACCTTGTATCCCAATTTTGAATGCATCATTGCGTCTAAAATGTTTTTTTGGGTGTGCGTGCATATTTTGTTTGCAGAAATTGGACCCAAATGCATTTCAAGTAGTGTTTGGAGTCTTTTCCCATTAGAAGTTTTTGCTATCAAAAACCTGTATCTGGTGCAGGTGAGGATTTCGTTGTGATCGTGAAACATTCCTGCCACGATCGCCAAACTCCCAGTTTTTCTTCAATGCGATCGCGAAGTGTTCGCGATGCCTTCTTACATGATCGCAATGTACTCCTACTGTCTCCTTCTTAGGCAATCACAAAGCATCAAATATTCCTTATTCATCACCATAGCGATATATTATTCTGCGATCGTGATGACCAAAATCACCAAATTACATGACCGTTACATAAATTCACGCAATTGCGAAGAGCAAATACCTGGCAATATAACTATTTCCTGCATGATTTTTCCATTTATTCCATAGCATAGCCTTTCGTTTTTTTCTCTATTTTTTGGGAGAAATTCATCCAGAAAGTTCATCAAACATTGAGGAAAGGTTTCCAGGTTTCCCCTTTAATTTTTCCGCTATCGATAAGTCTTCTTCCCCTTTTTATTTCTTAGAAGATGAAGCTTTTCTCCATTAGTGGCCCTAATTATGGACACTTGAATTCTTGAATTAATTCATATTTTATTAGGTATATTACTGTTCCTTGAGTTTTTTTCACTCCGTAGTGTGGTTATTTTGTTGAATTTCCTTATTTAATTCCATAAATATTGAACCTTTAACCCTTTGTAACCAAATCAATATTGGCCTATTTTGAAGCCCTTCCTACACTCAAATTATGCTCATCTTTGAAGCATGGGATTCTGGTAATGCTAAAAACCATGTGGCATAGTTTGTTTTCAATTTTGGCGAGCAGGGCCACACCCATTTTAGGGCCCATTTAGGCTGGATATTTGGCCCAATTCAGAACTTAGAATAAATTAGATCATTATACTTGTATTGATCCCTGGATTATTACTACATAAGTTTTAGATTCGTTCGAGACCGTCTAATATCATTCAAAAAACATTTGGATTTGTAGTGCATTATTTGTCGGATGATAGGTAGGCTCCGTGGGGCTATCTATGGGTATATATCTTTGATAATTGTACAAAATAGCATCCTTGGGTTGGGTTTCTAGGCTGTTACCATGGACTTGAACCGTTTTTTCATTCCATCCCCCATTTGTTACCTGTTTGGCATCTGAGTTAATGTAATACCCGTAACTTAGAAATTAGCCTACTTGTTCCTGTGAAGGGTCTAGGTGGTTTGCCATTATATATGTAAATTGTTGACGTGTTGTGATTTCATTATATGAGAGTTTGGGCCACATGCTCAATTTGAGAGTACATTGAGGTTGGGCTAGTATCACCACATGATTAATGAGTCGTGAAGGCTAAACATTAATAATACTAAGGATGATGGACAATGACATAAATTGATTATTGGGATATTCTTATAATAATATAAATAACCAATTAACTGTTCTAGACTTGGAGGTGTACCGAGCACCCTATTCTACTATTTCTACTTGGTTTAGTACAGGCTTTATACCATGGCACCAACAAATATCATCTTAACTAATAAATGGATGGCACTTGAGTTCGACTTCATTCAGTAATGACTACCGCTGCTGGCACTTGAGACCGTCGTGGTATGGCAGTAAGTACATCTTTTTTATACTTGTCACACATACTGGGTAGGAAACTTTGTGATACAGCTCCCATGAGGACATTGGTAATACCATGATATTGAGGACTCCATGACTTATCGAGATTACGACTTACTAAGACTATTGAAAGGAGCATTGAATGCTAGATTTTAATACCCGTTGAGGCTCTATTGTTTGGGATGTGAGATATGATGATGTTAGAGACTGTAAGTGGTGGGTCTACCTCCATGGACCTTGCCTCTAGGTTGCGGCAATGAAAAGGAAGGTTATAGGATGGAGTAGGGATATACGAGATCTAGGATTAGCCTTCTATGGATTCTGTCTATTGGGCCTATGGGTACCGAAGGAGAAAGGTACAAAAAATTTGTTACTTTATGTGAGTGTATTTACTTTTTTGCACTTGTCCTCCATAGTGTACCCATGGCCGAGATGTAAGTCCTATGGGTGAGCATGGCTTATGTGTTTAATTTATTTGTTATATTGTTGATTTACCTTTTATTTGTTGTAGTGTTACTTTTAAGACTTTCTGGTTATGTGGGATAATTGTGCTAGATACCTTTTGATTATTCATCCTTCCCTTACTTGAGGTTACCGATATACCATCCATGTTCTCTTCCTGTCCTATATTTGATTCATTATTAATTATTTTTATTATTCATATATATTATTGCAAGGATTCTGGCTACGTCCTTTTTTCTTACCTGAGATCCTATTATTTGATTTAGCTAGCAATAACCTATTTTACTTATTCTTGAATCTTATTTGAGTAGCTAGCTTACATGATGTACTATTTTCTTTTCTGATCCTACTTTATTGTATTCTGTTACTTACTACTCGTACTAGTTGGTGAAAGAATCTTCCTGAGATTGTCCCCTATGTGCAGTGTGAGTTCAGTAGGCAGGGCAAGCTTAGTCCCAGGTATATTGGACTAGTTGAGATTTTTTAGAGAGTTGGTGATGTTGCCTATCGCTTGGATTTTCCGCCTATGTTTTCAACCATTCATCTAGTTTTCTATGTTTTGATATTGCGGTGGGATATTCCGGATGAGTCTTACGTTATTCGAGAGGATTCAGTGCAGTTGGATGAGAATCTATCTTTTTTTAAGGAGCTGGTAGTAATGTTGTCTTAAGGATGTTAAGAAGTTGGATCCAGGGAGATTCCAGTGGTTAGGGTGCAGTGGAGGTACCATCTAGTTGAGGAGGCTACTGGGAGATTTAGAGTGAGATGCGTAAGCAGTTTCCACATCTGTTTTGAGACATTAGGTACTTTCTCTCCGTATTTATTTCCTGTTTTTACTTGACTTTCAGGGACAAAGTCCTTTTAATAGTTGATGCTGTAATGACCCTCACTTTCATTTATGATAATGACACGATGTTTTGTATTCTAGATCTTTCAAGTAGGTGTCCCAAGTCATTTATGACTTTTTGGGATCAGTAGTTCGGTTCCCTGGCGGCTCGATTGATATTTATCCTAAATTACCTATTTTAGAGCCTAAAACGAATTACTTATTGAATATACTCAACTTTCCTTCAAGATAAGCTTGAAATTAAATTTTGACAATTCTATTAGCTTAAATATGTCGAGCAAACTCTAGATGGACCATAAGTTTGTGTTTTGGGGTTTTCATTTTGAATTTGTGTTAATTTGAGGTTTTTCCATTTCTCTTAATGCTTAAATTTTAGCTTTGGTGGTCTTTTTGTGTTCGGAGTGTCGGAATGGAATTCTGACACTTCCATCAACTCTGGAAGGGTGATTTTAGAATAGTGAGAGTGTTGGTAAGCTTACCGGAGTTGCAGTGGTGATTTTGAGGTGTTGGATGGAGTTTTGAGTATTTTAACTAATGGTTGACTTGGTCAACATTTTCCCGAAAAGACCTAATATCTCAATTTTGACTACATCGTTGAGTCTAAAATGTTATTTTCAATGTATATGCTTAATTCGTTTAGGTAAATTGGATCACAAATGCATTTTTGGTGGTGTTCAGAGTCTTTTTCTTTTAGCAGTTTTTCTGTCAAAAACTTGTATCTAGTGTACGGAGGTGTTCATTGTGATCGCAAAATTTTTTGATGCGATTGCGATGCTCCCCATTTTTCTTAAATGTGATCGCTAAGTGTTGTCCTAGTTAGTCATTGCGATTGTGATGCCTTCTTATGCGATCATGATGGACTCCTATTGTCTCCTTTAGCGCGATTGTGTGCACTCACTAAAGTGATCGTGAAGCATCAAATGTTCCTTATTCATTGTGATAGCGATATATTCTTCCACGATTGCAATTACCAAAGTCATTACCCTACAAGATCGCGACATAATTTCATGCAATCACGAAGAGAAACTACCTGGCAGTATAAATATGTCCTATGCAATTTTGTGCACATTCCACAGCAAAACCATTCGTTTTCCTCTCTGTTTTTGGGAAAAACTCATCAAGAATGTTCATCAAACATTAAGGAAAGTTCCCGTAACTTTTTCATTCGATTTCCTCGCTATTGGTAAGTCTTCTCCCTCTTTTTTGTTTCTTGGAAGATGAAGCTTTCCACCATTAATGGCCCTAATTGTGGAAACTTGAAATTCTTGAATTAATTAGTATTTTATTAGATAAACTACTATTCTTTGATTTTATTTCACTCCGTAGTGTAGTTATTTCATTGTATTTTCGTGTTTAATTCCATAAAGATTGAACCATTGGCCCTTTGTAACCAAATCAATACTGGCCTATTTTGAAGCCTTTTCTGCACTCGAATTGTGCTCATCTTTGGAGCACGGCTTCTTGGTGATTCTAGGAACCTGTGGTGAAGTTTTGAGACTCTCTGGTTATGTGGGATAATTGTGCTAGATACCTTTTGATTATTCATCCTTCCCTTACTTGAGGTTAACGGTATACCATCCATGTTCTCTTCCTATTCTATATTTTATTCATGATTAATTATTGTTATTATTCACATATATTACTACAAGGATTCTGGGTACGTCCTTCTGTCTTGCCTGAGATCCTATTATGTGATTTAGCTAGTATTGACCTATTCTACTTGTTCTTGTATCTTATATGAGTGGCTAGCTTTTGTGATGTACTATTTTCTTTTGTGATCCTACTTTATTGTATTTCGTTATTTACTACTTTTACTATTTGGTTACAGAGTCTTCCTGAGATTGTCTCCTATGAGCAGTGTGATGAGGTTCAGTAGGCTGAGCAAGCTTAGTCCCAAGTATATTTAACTATTTGAGAGAGTTGGTGATGTTTCCTATCGCTTGGCTTTGCCACCTATGTTTTCAACCATTCATCTAGTTTTTCAATTTTTGATGTTGCAGCGAGATATTTTGTATTGGTCTTACGTTATTCGAGATGATTCAGTGTAGTTGGATGAGAATCTTCCTTTTGTTAAGGAGCCAGTAGTAATGTTTGCTTAAGGATGTTAGGAAGTTGGATCCAGGGAAATTCTAGTTGTTAGGGTGCATTGGAGGTACCGTCCGATCGAGAAGGCTACTTGGGAGATCGAGAGTGAGATACATAAGCAGTATCCACATTTGTTTGAGACATTAGGTACTTTCTGTCCCTATTTATTTCCGTTTTTTTACTTTACTTTTAGGGAAGGAAGTCCTTTTAGTAGTGGATGTTATAATGACCCTCACGGTCATTTATGAGAGCTTTCAAGTACATTCCCTAAGTCATTTATGACTTGTTAGGGTTGGTAGTTCGATTCCCTGGCGGCTCAATTGAGATTTATCTCAAGTTTACTATTTTAGAGCCTAAAATGAATTACTTCTTGACTGAAGTCAACTTTCCTTCAAGACAAGCTCAGAATTAAATTCTGACAATTCTGTTAGATTAAAAATGCCGAGCAAAGTCTAAATGGACCATAAGTTTGTGTTTCGGGGTTTTTGTTTTAAATTTGTGTTAATTTGAGGTCTTTCCAATTGTCTTAATGCTTAAATTGGAGCTTGGGTGGTCTTTTGGTGTTTGGAGTGTCGAAATGGAATTTTGACACTTTCATCAGCTCTCGAAAGGTGATTTTAGAATAGTGAGAATGTTGGTTAGCTTACCGGAGTTGCAGTGGTGAGTTTGAGGTGTTGGATGGAGTTTTGAGTATTTTAAGCCTAATGGTGGACTTGGTAAACATTTTCCTGAAAAGACCTCGTATCTCAATTTTGACTGCACTGTTGCGTCTGAAATGTTTTTTTTGATGTACATGCTTAATTCATTTGGGTAAATTGGATCCCAAATGCATTTCGGGTGGTGTTCGGAGTCTTTTTCCTTTAGCAGTTTTTGCTGTTATTTTCCTACTTGATTGTGATGCTCCCCACTTTTCTTCAATGTGATTGTGAAGTGTTATCCTAGTTATTCATCGTGATCGCGATGCCTTCTTACATGATCATGATGGACTCCTACTATCTCCATCATCGCGATCGCATGCACTCACAAAAGTGATTGAGAAGCATCAAATGTTCCTTAGTCATCGAAATAGCGATATATTCTTCCACGATTGCAATGACCAAAACATTACCCTACTTGATCGCGACATAATTTTATGCAATCTCTAAGAGCAACTACCTGACTGTATAAATATGTCCTATTTGATTAACCGTTGATTTTCCCCTATTTTTGGATGAAAATCATCCAGAATGTTCATCAAACATTAAGGAAAGGTTCTCCAAAGTTTTCCCTTTGATTTCCCTGCTATTGGTAAGTCTTCTTCCTCTTTTTTATTTCTTTGAAGATGAAGCTTTCCTCCATTAATGGCCCTAATTGTGGAAACTTGAAATTCTCGAATTAATTCCTATTTTATTAGATAAATTATAGTCCTTGAGTTTATTGCACTCCGTAGTGTAGTTATTTCACCGAATTTCCCCGTTTAATTCCATAAAGATTGAACCTTTGGCCCTTTGTAACCAAATCAATACCAGCCTATTTTGAAGCCCTTATCACACTCAAAATGTGCTCATATTTGGAGCACAAATTCTTAATAATGCTACAAACCCGTGGAGAAGTTTATTCTCGATTTCATCTAGCAGGGCCCACGAGCCTATTTGGGCTCGACATTTAGCCGAGTTTAGAATTTAGAATAAATTAGATTTTGAGACTGGAGTTGATTCCTGGATATATGGGTTTCAGATTCATTGAAGACCATTTGATATCAGTCGGGGTAACATCTGGATTTGCATCGAATGATAGGTAGGCTCCGTGGGACTATCTCTGGGTATATATCTTTCATAATTGTACTTGTGTAGGGTCTAGGTGGTTTGTCATCATATATATACATTGTTGATCTGTTTTGCATTCATTATATGAGAGGTTGGGCCACAGGCTCTATTTGAGAGTGTATTGGAGTTGGGCCAGTATCACCAAATGATTAATAAGCCATGAAGGCTAGACATTGAATACTAAGGATGATGGACAATGACATAAACTAATAACATGGAATATTCTGATAATAATAAAAGTTATACAAACTTTTAAGTGTTCTAGACTCGGAGGTGTACCAAGCACCCGCTACTACTATTCATATTTGTTTTAGTCTAGACTTTACACCCTGGAACCAGTAAATATCATCT
>JBDJHY010260560.1:0-10511 GCA_039654485.1 Withania somnifera
GCAGCTATGTGCAGTGAAATATAGAAAGGTAGGAGGTAGTTGAATTACGTAAGATTTTTGTTGGAGCAGTAAAGGATCGTGAAGTTTTTGTTCGACTTTTGGATATTGACAGAGTTGCACTTGTTTGGTAAATTTATATTTTTGATTTTTGATAGTTGATGCGACAAGGAGGTAATTTTGAGTATCGTGCGAGACCGCTGATTATGAGTGAGGTTTACCCCACAAGTTGTGAAATGGAATCAAGAGAGGAGGATTGCCTCCGAAAGGGATAAGGATGTGAAATAGATTCGGGGGAGGAGGATTGCCTCCAATTTGAATGTACCTTTTGGTTGGATGTTGTTTTATTATTGGTTTGACTCATAAGGACTTATTGATATGGTTCTGGATTAGACCTCATTCTATGGGTGTGGAAACTAGATTATGTTGATTCGTTATTAATTTTGTCTTGGTATTTCATGTTGTTATTAACCCTGCAACATGTATCTGATATTTACTTTCCATTATAAAATGTTTGTTATGATCCGATTTGCAGATTGTAGTCTGGAGGATTATGGTTGGGACGATTGGAGTAGTTGGTGGTTTTTTATTATTTTGTTTTAGGGATGGGATAGGTATACTTTTTGAGTACCCATTATATATTTGGTACCCACTCCCTTGCTTTCTATATTTGTGTAAGTACGGAGTCCTAAGTAGTGTCATTATTTCCTATCTAATTAGGTTCAAGGCTTTGAGATTTAAGAGTCAAGGTAGTTTTTTGTCACCCTAAAAATACCTAAACTCTCTTTACTTCATATATTAGATCCATTTTGAGGATCAGAGACATTTGATACGATGTATTTCCTTCATCTATGTATATCTTTTATTAGAAGCTTGTCTATTGTGACACCAGTTTCTGGGTGTTGTATAGAAAATTTTGGTTTTATATCTTCTTTTATAGTAGTTTCTTTATTACTTTCTGTATTTTCCCTTATGGATTTGTATAGGCTTACCATTTTAGGTGGGTTAAGGAAGGTTCCATCACGATTTGGTAGTTTTGGGTTATGACAAGTTACTATGAGTACCCTAGGTTCATGGATTTCACATATGTTCAAGCTAAGGTTTAGTAGAGTTTGGAAAATCTTCTGTTACCTATCTTCAAAAGTTTATAGAATCTTTAGGAAGTTATTCCTTTTATTCTCTAAGTCTTATCTTGTGTTATATCCGTTTATGGTTTAAGATGAGGTTTTCTATATTTCAAATGGTGATAAGTGTATCTAATGAAATGGAAACAATCACTCCCAACCCTTTTAAGGAAATGCCAACCACTGAAATGGGTAAAGAGAGAGACCCTAAGTATGGTAGAGGTAGGACTCGAGGTGTAGGACCAGTACGAGGGCTGTCCAGATCATTCTTTCTCAAACCTTAGATGAGTTGCAACGTGGGTGAGAGGATTAGAAGGCTTATGTAGGGATTTACTCACCTCTTTGTTCAATCATTTACAGAAAATCCCAGCAGGTAGCCCCCTTCCAAATTGTGGTTAATACAGTTAGAGAAGAGATTGGAGATTGAGTGAGTATGAGGACGCATACATCTGGATAGTTTTTTGGTTCTCTATTTGGCGGTAGAGGTTCATCTAGATAGAGGAGGAGTCATCATCCACCTCATTGTTCCACATATCAGCAAGCCATGCAATCTTCAAATAAGGGATTTCTAGTCCATATTAGCTCCCAGGGGTTCTCGGTAGAGTCGGTCAGGTTATGGTGGATATTCAGGTGGCACTGATTCATCCTTGAAGATTTTGATCCCGAGAGCTTGTTTTATTTGTGTAGATCTAAGTCATTTGATGAGGAGTTTCCCACTTAGGAGAAAGAGAGGACCCCATCTTAATTCTCAGTATCCATCTCCTCAAGTTATGGTGCAGGGCATAGCACAGTTTGATAGTAGTGGCAGATCCCAGATGAGGATGGCGACATAGTCTTGGTGGTTGATTATATAAGGGTGGATTTGTCTGGTAGTGATGAAGGTCAATTCTATGAATTACCCAGTAGTTCCAAGGTAGAAGCTCTGGGTATGGTCATTACAGGTATTGTTCCGGTGTTCTATTGAACTATTATTATTATATTTGATCCAGGTTTTAATTATTCATATTTGTCTACCTGTCTTGCTATTGGATTTAATAAAAAAATTATTTCCTTACACTCTCCCCTCTATTTTTCTACGCCTACAGGATATTCTTTAGTGGGATTGGATGTATCATTCCTGTATTATTTCTATGGTAAGGTACGACACAGGTAGATTTGATCCTTCTTTACATGGTAGATATAATATCTAGGTATGGATTGGTTTTCACCTCACAAAGCAGTTTCATATTGTTACTCCAAGACAGTTACTTTGGACATGCCTGGTATTTTGAACATTGAGTGAAGAGGTTCTAAGGCTTCTTACCCTAGTAGAATAATTTCTTTTCATCATGTCCAGAGGATGATTGATAGAGGTTGACTCTCTTATTTGGCCTTTATTTGAGACACTAGTGCAAATACTCCTCCATTGGATTCTGTCAGGGATGGTAATTGGGCGGGTTGGGTTAAATTTGGGCTGGTCAAAACAAGTCAAGACTCAACCTGATCCAAATCTTCTTGAATAAAAATGGGTTGGGTCAAAACGGATTAGGTAACACGTCATAACCCAACCCTCCTAATTCTTACTAAGCTTTAGTTACTTTATTTATTCTTTTATAAATGTTTATCACTTAATAAAATTATATTTATCTCTTTATTATGACTACAAATAACATATAAAATCAAAAAAATTGTTTTTTAAAAATATTTTAACAAGATATCTCATGAGTCAATTCGGATTACATTTCAACTCATTTTTAATAGGTTGAAATAGGCTGAGCTAATAAATGGGTGGGTCAATAACCAACCCAAACCTAAACATTTAGATTAGGTTGGACGGGTTGAATTTGATTTTTCCACCCTTAGATTTTATACTGGTAGTGCGTGAGTTTCCTAATTTCTTTCCCTTAGATCTTCCAAGTGTTCCCCTGAATAGAGACATCGATTTTTCTATTGATTTGTAGTTGGTCACTAAAACCATTTTATTCCTCTGTACCATATGGATCTAGGTAAATTAAAGGAATTAAACGATCAACCTCAAGATGTGCTTGATAAGGGGTTCATTACACATAATGTATCTCCATGGAGAACCCCTATTTTTCTCGTAAAGAAGAAAAATAGGACTATCGGTATGTGCATCGAGTACAGATAGTATAACAAGTCCACTATCAAGAATAAGTATCAAATTTCTAACATTGAAGACTTGTTTGATCAATTGCAGGGTGCTTTATTGTTTTTGAAGATTGACTTGGGGTCTAGTTATGATCAGATAAGGATTAGGGGGTCAAATGTCCCTTATACAGCTTTTTGCACCCACTGTGGGCATTATGTATTCTTGGTTATGTCGTTTGGGCTAACTAATGCCCCTGTAGCACTCATGGAGTTGATGAATGGGGTGTTTTGGCAATATTTGGACTCCTTCATTATTGTTTACATTAATTATACCTTAGTCTATTCGAGGAGTAAGGCAGACCACGTTTATCATTTGAGGTTAGTGCTCCAGCGGTTGAGAGAGGAGCAATTGTAGGCCAAGTTCACTATATGTAGGTTTTTTTTTATATCGATATCATTTTTGTGACACATAATGTCTAAGGAGGGAATTATGGTCAATCTGACTAAGATTGAGGCAGTTCATGGTTTGAACATACCTACTTCAGTGGCAGAGGTTCGTAGCTTTGTTGGCTTGGCAGGGTATTTAGGGGTTTTCTTCTATCGCAACTCCATTGATGCGATTAACTCAGGAAAATATTGGTTTTCAGTGGTCCATTAAGTGCAATAAGAGTTTTTATAGGCTTAAGACCTTATTGACTTTATCCATGGTGTTGACTTTACCTGTGTAAGGTAATCCTTTCACAATTTATTGTGGCTCTTATCATGTTGTTTTGGGCAGTGTACAGGTGTAGTAGGTTAAGTTTATTGCATATGCTTCCAGAAAGTTAAAAGTCTAATGATAAGAACTACCTTACGCATGATCTTGAGTTGGTAGTCATGGTATTTGTATGGACGTTATGCCATCATTATTTATATGGGGTTAATTTGTGAAGTGTATACTGATCATAGGAGTATTAAATACATGTACATCCAGAGGGATCTAAATTTGAGGCAGCAGTGGTGGATTGAGGTTTTAAAGGATTATGACATGAAAATTCTGTACCACACGGGTAAAGCAAATATGGTAAAAGATTCTTTGAGTAGGAAATCAGCATTTATGAGCAGTCTTGCTTTGATTCGAGCATAGATGAGACTCTTATTATGAGAGGTTCAGAGTTTGGTGAATTTTTATTTTGGTTGTAGATTTTAGATGATGGTGATATTCTTACCTTTATTGAGTCTCGATCTTACCTCATGGAGTGAATTAAGGAATAGCAATTAGAGGACGAAAGTTACGCTCATCAAGGATGTATAATGATTTGAGCCAGCACTGCTTGTGGTATGGCATGAAGGGAGATATTGGTGAGTATATTTCTAGATGCTTAAACTTTCAGCAAGTTAATTTTGAGCATAATAGTTCGATCAGAGTGTCTCATAAGATACCCATTCCTTTGTAGAAGTGGGAGCGGATTACCATGGGACTTTGTTGTGGGGTTGCCTAAGATCATGGATGGATATAATTGAATTTAGGATATTGTGGATCAGTTGGAAAAATTTGCTCATTTTATTTTGATCAAGTCCAATTATCGGGCTAAGAAGCTAGCAGAGATTTACCTCAGTCAGACTGTTTAATTGCATGGTATCGTTTTTTCTATCATTTCGGACCGAGGGTCCTCGTTCACTTTGCAGTTTTTGAGGGATCTACTGCATGGTTTGGGTAATTATCTTGATATGAGTATAGTATTTCACCCTCATATAGAAGGCTAGTCTGAGCAGACTATTCAAGTTCTGGAGGATATGTTACGTGCTTTTGTTATAGACTTTGGGGATTATTAGGATAAGCATTTACCGTTAGAAGAATTTTCTTATAACAACAACTATCACTCCAGCATTCAGATGGAACCATTTGGGTCATTATATGATAGGAGGTATAGATCTACGATTTATTGATTTGATGCATTTGAGGTGAGATCCCTTGACATAAATTTTCTTCGCAATGCTATATAGAAGGTCTGAGTCATTTAGAACATTTTGTTAACAGCCTTGAGCAGGCACAAGATTTATGAAGATAGGTGGGTTCGGCCCTTAAAGATTATGAAGGGTGATCGAGTTATGCTAAAGGTGTCACCCATAAGGGGTATGGTGAGATTCGGGAAGAAACGCAATATTATCCCTCGGTATACTATCCTATTTGGAGATATTAAAGCGTATTAGATAAGGGGTCTATTAGTTATCTCTACCACCTTTCTTTTCAGCGTTGCATCCCACATCTTATGTTTCTGTGCTTCGAAAGTATATTGCTGATGATTCTCATGTCATTCACTATGATTCCATGACGCTGGATTCATTTTTGACCTATGAGAAGGAGACTATGGATATCTTGGACATGTATATTAGGAAGTTGAGAACTAAGAATATTTCTTTAGTAAAGGTTTAGTGGATGCATCGCCACTTTTTGAGGCTACATGGGATATTGAGTCTGGTATGCGTGCCATATATACCTAGCTTTTTTAGGCTTCAGGTACTTTCTCTTCATATAAGTTTGAGGATGAACATGGTTTTTAGTGGTGGATGATGTAATGACCTTGAAGGTCCTTTTAGGCTTTTTTCATAAAGTTTCTAGTTTACCCTTTCAGAGAGTTTCTCCGAGTCATATTGGATCAGTTTAAGGGGTTGGTTTTGATATTGGAACTAAAGGTTGTAATCTTTAAGAATTATTCATTTTATGGAAGCTTTTTTATTAAAATAAATGGCTTAAGTCCTCACCTAGTTGGAGTCTTGGGACAGAAGTTTTGCAGTTCCATTAGCTCTAGAATGTTGAAATTAATCCATGAGGATCTTCGGTTTAAGGTTTAGACTATTCGTGTTGATTTTAGCTCATTAGATGGGATAAAGTTAAGTTTTAAGTTCAAAATTTGACTTTGGTCAATATTTGATCATCGGATGCTCTAACTCAAATTTCATCGATTTGGTTGGATTCAGGAGGTCATTTTCAGGCTAGATGAAGGTTTGAAATATTTTTGGAAATTTTGAGGGAAAAATTACCTTTTCGAGTTACGTTTCTATTTTTAGTGGTGGGTATTGGGCTAATGAGGCCTTCGATTCTTATTGTGATGGTGCTAATGAGTCCAGAACATTAAAATTTAGTGGGGTAGCATATATAGTTTGTTTACACCAGGTTCTAAATGAATCCCGAGAGTCCATTCAGAGAGTTTTTTCATGTGAACTTTGTTGTCATTCAGTTGCTGTTGCAGGACACAGGTACTTTTTTTGATAGTGTGACTAATATGGTCTCTTGGGTCTTGAAGTTCATGCATAGCGATAGCATATCAAAGCATTGTGATCGCGTAGGGTCACCTAAAATAGTGATCTGGGAATAATCCCAAAGTCACGAGCTCATTCTCATTTTACCTCCATTATTGACTTTAGGAGCTCATGTAAGACATCTTCAAGGTTAGTTTTTGATGGCGATCACTCGAGTAAGTATCTAAAATGCTAAGTCTCAATTACTTACTAATAATTCTTCAATTTTGACATGAAAAATATAATATTTCAAGACCTAAAAATTGGGGATTTTATAAAAAAACTTGAATTGAATAAATGAGTTTGAGGATCAATTACTATTCCAAATTTGATGAAATTTCATATTTATAATCCATGGAGTATGGAAAACACGATTTTCAACTAAAATTACTGGCCCTTAATTTTTTTTCTGGTCGATATTGGACCCAATTGTGGGAATATCGATATTGTATCAAATTTCATATTTCTTACCCTTAGATCATATTTTATTAGATATTGTAGAAAATAAGCACTCAGCGTGAAGGAAAGGCCTATATTTGATAGAGTTTTCTTCATTTAAGGCAAGTAGATGCTTTACCCTTTCTCAAACCATTGTAGGATCCCTGTTGTGTGTATTTTTTTCTTCTAAATGGGAGTAAAAGCTATAAATTGGGGGTGTATGTGCGAGTGAAGTAATGAATTCTCACCCATACACTTATATCAATCATGGGGTTTAAAATTAAGGAATTAAATGGGTAAAGTATGTTTATTTGATTTCTCTATTTGAGTAATGATGAATACGACCTTATAGTGCTGAGATGTTATCCTGTATCTCTTTAGGTTCCTTACATGATATTGTTTCACTAAGAGCCATTGGTTATATTATGGAGTAACTTCATTTGATTGATGATCATGTTGTATGTAGGCTTTACTCCCTATTATTTTATGATATGGTTGACATATTACTCGTGTGAGGTTTTTTGATTTGTTCATTATTGAAGTGCTATATTACTCCTTACTTTTGATATTTTATTTTGTTGGATTTTTGCACTTGATCCTGGATTTATGAGTATTGATGATGACATGGCACCGGTCTTTGACAAAAAGAGGTTGAGGTGACAGAGTTGCCCCGTCTTTGTCAGCTGAGTCTGATGTGACGGAATTGTTTAGTCTTACTAGTTAAGCTGATGTGACTAAGTAACCTGGTCTTTACCAGCTGAAATTTGAGGTGAAAGGTAGAACATGGCTTAGCTAACCCCGATGGGTCTTGAACATATCGGATAGTAGCACGTGTGTACTGTAAGTTGATAATTATTGTGAGATGGATTTTTATATTCCTTATGATTGAAACGGAAAGCCCTCTGAAGTGTTAAGGAATGAGAAAAAATGCATTTATTAATGACTTTGTATAACGTGAATAGTTTTAGATGATACTGTTATTGATGTGGGCCTGAATATCTCAAAACCTATTCCATGAGTCCAACTCTCAGCTGCGTTGGATGTACCCTTCCTACCGCGACTGTACTTGTGAGGTAGGAGCGAGCATACTTTCTAGACATGAATATAGTATTGATGATAGTCTAAACATATTAGAATCTATCCTACGAGCATACCCCTCGGTTAGACTTATAGGGTAGAGACTGGGTGGGATTTATAACTGATATCATTTATCTATTTACTTTGGTCTATTCTAGTTATAATCCATTTCACGAGTCCGACTCTCGGTTGCATTGACTTTCTACCACAATTGGACTTATGAAGTGGAACTAACAAGGTGTTGTAGACTTCATCATTAAGACCTTAGCATGATGAGTAGGGTTTACCCCACAAGTTATTAAATAGACTCGGGAGAGGAGGCTTGCCCCCGAATGGGCTATGTATGTAATTCCATACTTGACATATTTTAGATTACTCCATTTGGTTGGTCATTGTTTCATTATTGGTTCGATTTGTAAGGACTTATTGATGGAGTTCTAGCTTGGACTTGGTTTTATAGGTGTGGACCCTAGATCTTGTTGATAGTTATTAGTTTTATCTTGTTATTCATGTTGTTATTACCCCTGTCCCTGTATCTATTATTTACTTTCCATTATAAAGTGTTGGTTATGATCATTTTTGCAGCTTCTAGTCTGGAGGATTATGTTTGGGACAATTGGAGTAGCTGGTGGTTCTTTATTATTTTGTTCTACGGTCGGTCCATGGGTACTTTTTGAGTACTCATTGTTTTTTTTTTTGGTATTCACTCCCTTGATTTCTACACTTACGTAGGTTCCGAGTTCGGCAAAGTGTTATCATTTCCTATCCGATCAGGTCTGATGCTTTGAGATTCGAGAGTCGAGGTAGCTATTTGTCATTCAGAAGATGCCTGAACTCTCTTTACTTCATGTATTAGATCTATTTTGAGGATCTGAGACATTTGAGACTATATATTTTCTTCATCTATGCATTTCTTTTATTAGAGGCTTGTACATTGTGACACTAGTTTTTGGGTGGTTTTGTAGACAGATTTGATTTTGCACCTTCTTTTGTTGTAGTTGGTTTATCACTTTCTACATATACCCTTATAAATTCATTTATGCTTACTTGTCTAGGTAGGTTAAGGTAGGTGCCATCATGACTTGGGATTTTGGGGTTGTGACATTCATTCCTCCTGCAGCTTAGAGAGATTGTCTAAGATATTTCTCTGAGAGGTAGTTTGGTTGCATGGGGTTCCAGTCTCTATTATATTAGTTTGTGGAACTCATTTTACATCCTAGTTCTAGAGGACTATCAGTGGGAGATCGGTATAGAGGTCCAGCTCAACATAGCATTCCATCCACAAACTGATAGTTAGTCTATAAGGACTATTCAAATCTTGGAGGGAATCTTAAGGGCCTGTGTACTTAATTATTATTTTTTTTAGTTCGTAACATAGTGTTGGAAGAGTTTGTATATAATAATAGCTGCTACTCCAGTATTCATATGTTTTCTTTTGAGGAGTTATATGATATGTGGTGTAGATCACTCGTAGGATAGTTTGGTGATTTTGAGTCCAGAGTTGTACATACTTTCTTCGTGATTCTCTTGACAATGTTGGTGTGATATAAGATAGACTCCGAGCAGTACAGAGTTTGCATAAGAGTTATGAAGATCGTAGTCTTCGTGTCTTAGAGTTTAGTGCTGGTGACCGGGTACTCCTACTGGTTTCTCTTATGCGTGGTGTGATGAGATTTGGTAGGTAGGTCAATCTTAGCCCCAGTTATATTGGGTCATTTGAGATTTTAGAGAGGGTTGGGATGTTGTGTATCGGTTAGCCTTGCCTCCAACTTCATTAACCATTTGTTTGGTGTTTCATATTTCCATGTTGCGGAATTACATCCCATGTGTGTTGCCTATGCTCCGTTGGGATTTAGTTCAATTGGATGAGAGTATGTCCTTTGTTGAAGAGTCGATTTCTATTTTATCCAAGGATGTTTAGAGGCTTAGGTCCATAGATATACTTGTTGCTAAAGTTCAATGGAGGAACCACTCGGTCAAGAAGGCTCCCTGGGAGATCGAGCATTAGATGGGGCTCTATATCCATGATTGTTCTAGCCTTCATGTACCTTCTCGTTCCTTAATTTCAAGGATGAATTTCCTTTTTAGTAGTGGGAAACCTAATGAGCCTGTTAGTTAATTTTATATATTTGTGCTTTTCTTATATTTTGAGTATTCCAGTAGCTGTCCAAGGTCATTTTATGACTTGCTAGGACGGTAGTTTGGGCCTCCGGTGGTTTGATTGGATTTTATATATCTATTCCATATTTTAGAACTTTAACTTAGGATTTTATTGAATTTCATTATCATCCCTAATACGAGATCAAATTCAAATTCTGAAAGTTTCATTAGCTCTACCGCATGGACTTTGCCCTAATTAGACCCTTGGATCGGGTCTAGGAATTTTTAGTGTAGTTTTATTTGGTTTGATGAGGTAACAACTTGTCAGATTTGAAAGTTTGACTTTGGTCAACTTTTGATGATTGGAGAGTCAGATTCAAAATTTGACCGTCACATTGACTCTGA
>JBDJHY010260581.1:0-10510 GCA_039654485.1 Withania somnifera
AACCATTTAACATCCCTCTCATATTCATCAACTGTATCATTATACTTGTCACATCAAATTTAGCATTACCAACAAGAGGGGGCACCATTATGACTCCTGTAAATGCATCTACATCAAGTTGAAAAGTTGGAACAACTAGCTTAAAAGGAGAAAAAAATACTTTGTTCTTGGATATTAATACTAGCCAAGCTCAAAGTTTATCCAACATCTTCTAAAATTATACATCCCCATCACCTCTAGTCTAAGAAGTAACTAGAGTTTTTGTCTTCCGTTAGGCTCAGGCTTCAGCTTTAGCCCATACTTGATCTTTAATGCAGATTCGAGCTTCAGTTTCAGAATAAATTCTTGCTTTTTGAGTGGCATTCATGTCAATGAGTTGGGTTTGTTCTGTTGGATCTCATTGGATATTGTGCTGGGATTAGATGTTAGTTAGTTATTGAGCTAGAAATAGATAAAAATAGAAACAAAAAGTAAAATTAGGAAACAATAACTAAGTTGAAATAAGCCAAATATACAATTTCAAAGTCATATTACCTGCAACAGCACCAAAATTTGATGCTCCCAAAAGTACACCTCAATTAAGACGCATAAAGTGTTCGCTGACAAACATAGAACCCTAAAAAGGTTGGGGTCGATACTATAGGGAATATGGCAGAGAATACTTCTATTCAAAGTTAAATCAACTAAAAGTTTCTATTTCCCATGGACAATAAAAATTGTAATTAAACTAATGCTTGCAGGTTTCGATGGTGTTAAAGTGTTATTAGTGATTTTAGAGCACCAGGTTTAAGATCCACATAATTTGATAACTCCCAAGGTTTCTGTACTAGTAATCCTATGCTAGTGCTTAGCATACAAAATCAGAAAAGATAATTCACCTGGATGCCTTTTTTCCCTATTGGATGATTATCACTCATCACTGTTTGGTCTTAGAGTGTTTTTATACTAACCCTTGTCTTATGCTTTCAGATTGACTATCCCTTTTATGACTCAAGTCACTAGATGAAGTTTTAAGCTTCAAATATCTATTGTAAATCTCTTTTCCTATTTTTTACTTCTCTTTTGAGAATGTAAAATTTAGGTGATTTATAACATTTGAAACCAACATAAAGAAATCGTAACAAATATATCAACAATACGTTCATGTACACGGGTTTTAGAATTACTAGTTACTTTAACCTAGATAGTTAATTCATCATAGTTCCCATAACTCTAATTGTGGTGGTTTTATCCACTCATGATCATTGTAATAATATTAATAATCCTAGAAGAATTCAAAATAAAAGTACATACAATCACAAGTGGTAAAATCAAAGAATAATGGAATGCAATAATGTCTTCAAGAATACTCAAGAGCAAAATAATCAAGAATAATGTAAGTAGTCTTTGAAAGCTCTCAAAATTATCAAAATAATCTAAAATTGGAGACCCTATTGTACAGACTTCCTTCACTTGTCATTAGATTCTATTTATTATCACGAAAGGGGGTCCGAGTTGTACACTGAGGTCACGACTCATAACCTCCTCTTGACTGTATCTTTCAACTTAGCATGCCTTCTATTTCCTCTGGACGAACCATGGTAAGATTCGTGGAGTGGGGTCACGACTCATACCTCCTCTCATCTGCATATTGGCAACTTTTAACTTTTTAGATTCTTGTTTATGAGCATGTGGTACGAGTCGTATGTTCAAGCCACGACTTGTAACCTCTTCCATGAGACCTCTTTTGATAGCAAAGGTCAAAATTTCTTCCAAGGAACTTCCGACACATTTTCCTGAAACATAGCACAAAAGCACATTAGATAAACCAAGAAATGCTTAAGAACATGAAAAAAATCCTCGTTTTAAGAATAGAAATTTCCATAAACTAATGGCACATCAAGAGGCCAATAATGTACTTTTGGGATTTAAAAATATAATATTTTTATGATTTTTTTATGATATTCTCTCACTTTATTATATTTTAATTGATACTTAAAGTATGTAATTATGAGCCATGAAATATGATTTTATACATATTTCAAGGTCTGATTCCGGATGTCTCATATGACTGACAGTCTAAGGTTCATTATTAAATATTTGTGTTATGGGAAGACTATTCAAGGATCATTTTTGGATGTCTGAGATATTGATTGGAATGTCTGATGCTTGTTCCATAGGTTGTGAATTGTGTAGTACATGGACCTTGCGGGTCTTCCAAGTGTCCTAGTTGATACATAAATAAATTCGAGCAGGTGAGTACATTAGACAAACATACATTAAGCCACTGCATTATGCATTGCTTTCACTTGATATGTGCCATTGACTAATTTTTTGTTGAATGATTCCTTGTAATATTTGATATTGAGTGATAACTTGGAAAAAATCATCATTTTATGATGACTTGTGACTATCTAGTTTTTAAATGAATTTGTGAAACCTCATTTGATATACATGTATTTCATTATTAAGGGTAATGAGTATTCATTAGGGTTAGTATATTCTAGATTTGTACTATTAATTGGGTTGTTCTATATATATAAACCATTAAATATTATAGTATAGAAGGATTAGTTACATGTAAACGACTTTCATTTTCTTTTTATAGTTAGACCAGCCGAGGATGTTGCTGAGTATCATAGTTTTGTACTCACTTCTTACTTTTCTGTAAGTGTTGAGCTGACTTAAGCCCCAGAATTAGTCACTCTCTCTCTTTCCCATAAATCCAAAAGTAGTTTGAGGATTCAGAGGCAGTTAGTGGTCTCTTTGTTAGTTATCAAAGATTTTCTTTTGTTTTTATTTCATAGTATTTTTACTTATTGAAGACACTATGTTTACCTTAAATTCCTTGTAAATAATCTTTAGAATCTTGTATAAAGTGGCTACTGGATCATGCAATTATACTTACATACATATGATTTTCCATATATTCTTTTGTTTTATATTGTTTACTTCTGCTTTTACCTCGTTTATAGTTATTTTGGCTGACCTATTAGGATTGAAAGTTAGGTTCCATCACATATAGATTTTAGGTCATGATAAATTGGTATCAGAGCCCTAGTTTCATAAATCCCACTGTAAATAAGCCATGTTTAGTAGCGTCTCGTGGATCGGTGAGGATACATCCTTTACTTATCTTTAAGAGGCTACAAAACTCTAGGAAAACATCTCTTTGTTATTTTATTTTCATCTAGCATGGTCGATTCACGTGTGCTAATTCCTTACATATTTTTCAAGACATGTTAACGAATAGAGCTTCCATTGACAGAGATAAGCATGACTTTATGGCACCTATTGTTCAGGGTATAGGACGGGGCATAGATAGAGCTAGGGGAGGGGATAGGGGAGAATACCTAGTTAGAGGACTCTCCAAAGCTTTCTCTCTTGATATGGAGATTTAGAGGGAGGACATACAGGTCCCTCCTAAGTATGTGTTTGCCTTGCTACTATAGGACACTTTGATCCGAGTTTTAGAAGTATTGGAGAGTATGGCACAGGGTGGTACCCATATGGTTCACAGACCATATCCAGGATAGAGACCCCAAAGTAGAGATCCCTATGGTTCATAATTTGATGGGCCAGCCACCAGCATCTCCAATTCAAGTAGGTCAACCACCCTTGGTTCAGGTCCCTGCGAGACAATTATCGTATGATCAGGTACATGTGGGACAACCACCGATCTCTTATAGGGTTCATGACTTATTAATTTTAGGTGTTAGGATTGCGGGTGCAGGTCATAGATGAGATGTCAAACAACCAGCAGAAGAGACATGAGAGGTTCTGTGAAGTGAACTCATCTTAGTTTTAGGGTGGGAAGGATGAGGACCCATATGAGTGTCTGATAACATGTCATGAGTTATTAGAAAGTATGGGGCTAGTTCAGTCTCACGAGGGGGGGGGGATTATATCATGTTAAAACTTAGGGGCCCAGCCAGGTAGTGGTAGTGCTTCTACATTGACTGTAGACCAGGTATAACTTCTCCTATGACTTGGTAGATGTTTTATCAAGGTATTGTTGAGAGATATGTGCCATGCAACATGAAGGATGGCCTCTACCGAGAGTTTAATGCATTGTATTAGAAGGTATGACATTAGATAAGTATGTGTGTCATTTCTATGACTATCTAGACATACATTAGTTATCTTTCTAGATGAGCGAGAGAAGACAGCTACGTTCATGAAGGGGTTGATTTATCCTCTCTAAAAAGTAGCATTCATAGCCTCCCAGCTGGAAGGATCCACTTTGCAAAGTATGATTGAGGTAGATAGTGGTTTTGAGCAATTGCATAGAGATAAGATTAGTGATAGTAAGGTAAAGAGGCCCCATTCCTTCGGAAAGTTCTCAAGCGCCTTATCTAGAGGTAGGGGATCCTGTATACATGGTAGTCATTCCAACCACTAAACACCATTTTATGCATCCAAGTAGACCTCTAGTACTATCCAAACAATTTAAAGTACATTCAATCAAGCACATAGTTCTTATGGGTCTCATAAAAGGTTTTCAAGATAGGGTGGCCATTTTGGGTCTTAGAGTTCATCACATTAACCTACGTTACCTAGATCATGCTATACTTATGGTGATACTAGCAACCTAAAGAGGTTCTGTACCCAACATTTATTGTTAGAGTCTCAATAGGCTTTTCAGGCCTCTCATGCTCTAGTTAGAGCACATGTTCCCCTGATTAGAGGTAGAGGAAGAGTGTAGATAGGTAGAGGTGAACCGAGTGGTAGAAGTGCATAAAAGGTAGTGAGAGGTTTAGGCCGTGATCCAGTTAATCCCCAAGAAGGGTCTACCAAATGTTATGTTTTTTTGAGAATACCTAGGGTAGAGTCTTCAAATGTAATGACCACAAGAATCATCCCAATTTTCCATTACCTACATCTGTATTTTTTGATCTGGGAATACTCATTCTTATGTATCTAGATACTTTTTTATGGGCTTTGATATATTATCTGATACTTTATATATACCTTTCTATGTGTCTACTCTCGTGGGTGATTTGTTAGTTATGGATCACATGTGCCAATCCCGTCTTATCGTCCTATCAGGGTATGAGATGTGGATATCGTTTTATTAGGGTATGAGATGTGGATAAACTTGATTTTTCTTTATATGATAGATTTTGATGTTATTTTAGGCATGGATTGGCTTGAACTGTACTATGTTGTCTTATGTTACCATGCCAAGACTGTTACTTTTTGCATGACAGGTATTCCAAGAGTAGAGTGTAAAGTTACGATGGGTTATATCCTTGTAGAATTATATCTTTCCTTTAGGAACGTAGGTTGGTTGAGAAGGGGTGTTTGTCTTACCTTGCTTTCGTGCAGGATGTTAGTATTGATCCTCCTTTCTTAGACTCACTCCTTGTGGTTAGAGGGCTTTTTGTTGTGTTCTCAACTGATATTCCTAGTGTTCCACCTTGTACAAATACTAATTTTAGTGTTGATTTAGAGTTTGGAACTATGTCTATTTCTATCCCTCCTTACCATATGGCTCTTGTCGAGTTGAAGGATCAGTTGTAGGACTTTCTTAGCAAAGGTTTCATTCATTCCAGTGTGTCACCTTGGGGTGCATTAGTTATTATTTTTGAAGAAAAATGATGGTTCCATGCTTATGTATATTGACTATTAATAGTTGAAAAAAAGTTTTCATGAAGAACAAGTATCCATTTCCTCAAATTGATGATTAAATAGACCAACTTTAGGATGCCATAATATTTTCTAAGTTTGGCTAAGGTCTTTATACAAAAGGTGAGGATTAGACTTTTAGATATTTCTATGATTGCTTTTCAGACCAGATATGGCCACTATGAGTTCTTGGTAATGTCTTGTAATGACCCACTCTATCATTTCCTTAAGTTTTATCTTTTCCTTTGTTTAGAACTATTTGGTTGTTACCCAGTTCGTTCATGGCCAGCTGGGACTGGTAGCTCGATGCCCTGGTGAATTATTTTCTTGTTATCTCTATTTCTCTTTTTGAAGTTTTAGTTTTGAAATAGTGGAACTAGAGAGTCAAATAGTTGTAAACATGCTCAGGAATGTCGACTTTGGTCTAGGTAAAACTTAAGTTTGTGCCTTGGGCTTTTTATTTTTAGTTTGGGTTGTTTTATGAAAATTCAGCCTAGCCTAATCTCATTTTGGAGCATGGGTAGTCTTTTAATGATCGGAGCATTGGATCAGGATTCCGTCAATTTTGTTAGCTCTGGAACATTAATTTTGGGCTAGTTGAGCCATTGGTTTGCTTCCCGGGGTGCTCGGGCTTGTTTTGAGTTGGTTTGCGGAAGTCCTTAGTTAGGCTCCATTTTGATCCTTTTGACTTCGTGATATTTTTCACTTAAACAATCTCATATGGTGGTTTCGTCGATTTTATTGAGTCTATGGTGTGATTTTCAACCAAAATGCACTCTTGGTTTGTTAAAATTGGACTTTGGATGCTTATTTTAGACCCCACAGAGTTTTCCCTTGTTGCCTTGTTTGTTGCAAGTCATAGACTGCTCCAGTGGCTTAGGGGTTTCCCTGGCGAGGTCGCGCCTACTCTTAGGGGTCGTCCTAGGGACGTTCGCCCCAGTGCTCAAGCAATCGCCCTGGCGAGAACGTTCCTGTGGCCAAAAGAGCGTCCCAATGGCCCCCTGCCCTTTATAAATAGGGCATCACACCTCTCATTTTCCATCTTTTGAGTTTCATTTTTAGTTTATATTAGAGGGTGTGAACTGTCTTTTGAGTGTTCCAAGCTGTAGGGTGTTTTGGGGAGTTGCGTGGGTGATCGTGGTAGTTTGCAGCACATACTTTTTTTTGGGTAATTCCCGTTATTTTCTTCTTTTTAAAATTTTACAAAATGTTTTTATTTATTTATTTTAGACTTAGTTTTTCCCTTTGATTCGTTGTCGCCTTGAGCTCTTATTTGGACCACGAGTCCCCCGAGCTGAGGGCTACACGCCGGTATAATTAGTTTGTACTTTACCAATATCCAGATTTTAAATCAAATTTAGAAAATATATTTGACTAGTATAACTTATCTAATAAATCCTTTTTATTAGAAATTGGATATCTTATCCATTTTAATACTTTATTTAAAGGTTTATAATTTATAACTAACCTAGGAGTTCCTCTTTCTTGTTCTGCATGTTTATTAACATAAAATGCAGTGCAACTCCATGGAGAATTAGAATTTCTAATTAATTTCTTTTCAATTAAAGTTGCAATTTCTTTTTTACAATATTCCAAATATTCTGCATTCATTTGGCATGACCTTGCTTTTGGAGGAATATTTTTTTTCAAAAAAATTTTCTTCATAAGCAAGACTAACAATATGTTTCTTCCTATCCCAAAATGCAGTGGGTAAATCATTACAAATTGATAATGATAGATTCATTTCTATACTTTTTATTTTATCCTGTAATTTAGGATTTTATAATTGCTCAGAAATATTATGAATCATTAATTCTTGTTGAAGATAATTCAAATGATTTATTTGGAATCAATTATATTTATGGGATTTATTTTATCAGATACCCATGGAAATATAAATTTCCTGTTTTCATAAGTACCTGTTAAACCATATTGATCAATATTTTTTAAAGGTGAAATTCCGTTTATAAATGGTAATCCTAAAATAATATCATGAGCTAAATTCTTTATAAGAGTAAAAGAATGCTCAATAAAATTTTTATTTTGGAAAATATAAGCCTTAGGTAATTTATATGATACTAATAGTTTATTACCATCAGCTCCAGTTACATTTCTGGTAGTTTTAACAAAATATTTGGTTGGAATTAAACCTTCTCTAATGCAATTTAAATCTGCACCAGAGTCAATTAATGTGATTACATTTTTATATATTAAATTTTTATCAACTAATAAATTGATTTTAATTAACCATTTTTTTGTAGAAAACAAATTTATTCCCATAAATTCTTCCATCTGTATATTAGAGGAGGATGGAATATCAATTATTTGTGCCTTAGAATCTTTATTTTCTAAAGTAATAATTCTTTTTCTAAACTTTTATGATTTATTTTCAAATCAACAATTTTTGATTTTAAATTATAAATTTCTATTTTTAATTCATTTATTGTAAAAGGATTATTACAATTCTTTTTCTTTTGTAATTCATTTAAAACTTCCGAAAAATCATAAGGATTATCAATCCTCTTTCCTATTTTCTTAGGAAATTCCTTTTCTTTTCATCTTTGAGTAATAATTTAAAAATTGTATTTCTCTATTCATCATCAGAGACATTTTCTAAGATATTATTAATATCTTGTATAGTTATTACATTAATATTAAATCCATAAACTGAGTTTGTAATTTATAAAATTCTTTATCAGTTTCTGAATCTTCTTTTTTAATTACCTGACAAGTTTCTTTTTTACATTGATAGGGTTCACTCTCATTAGAGGAAGATGAAACAATATCTTCATAATCAGATATCTCAGAATCATCTAAAATGTCTGATTCACTAGATGAAACTATAATTTTTATTAAAGCATCTCTAACATTTTCTTCTATGTTAAGATTCTTAATTTTATCTATTTTCTTTTGTTTACACCTATTAGCATAATGACCTTTCTTACCATATTTGTAGCAAGTTAGTGACTTCTTTTGTCTTTTAGGGATATAACCCTTTTTAGCATTCTTAGCTCTTTTCTTAGCTGCATATTTATTTATAGCTATCTGACTTATATCTTTAATAATAAGCCATTATTGAAAAATTATACCAATATTTGTTAGAAAATTAGAAAATTAAGAAACTGATGAAGAATTCATATTAATGTAATAACTCAATGTACCATTAATATGGATTTTGGTGATCAGAGCATCGAATTCGAATTTTGATGCTTCCATCATCTCTGATATGGTGATTTTGGGCTACTTAGACCATTGGTGCACTTCTCGAGGTGTCCAAGCTTATATTAAGGGTATTTGTTGAAATTTGAGAAGTTGGCCCTTTTCAATCAGTTTGGTTTAGGGATTTTTTATCCTTAAACGACCTCCGTTGGTCGCTTTGTTAATTCCATTGAGTTCAGGATGTATTTTTCACTCAAGATGTATTTTTTTATTTTTTAAAATTAGATCCCATTTTATTTCTGAGCTTCTTCTTGAAGTTTGGAAAAGTTGTTGTTTGTTGTTGTAGTTACAGTTGCAGTTGTAGATAATTTATCAATCTTTTGACCAATAAATCGGTTAGGAATCCAATAAGTTGGCGGGTGCCGATTAATTGGTCCTTTTGACCTATAAATTAATCACCTGTTGGGTTTGTTAAATCGACAGGTGTCGATTAATCAGTCCTTTTGACCGATAAATCGGTCTTCTGTTGGGCCTTCAAAAAAAGGGAAGCTGCTGATTTTATTGGTCCTTTTGGCCGATAAATCAGTCCCCATTGGTCCTTAAATGACCCTTTTCTAGCATTTCAAAATATTTTTCCCACTCGGTTTTCTTCCTTTCTCTCCTCTCCTAGATGTTTCCTAGAGTAAATTCAAAAAGGGCAATTGTTGGTTCTTGTTGATAAAGTATAGGGGATAGACTCCTGTCATTTTATTACCATTTTGGTAAGATTTTTTTTCCTTGGAATCCCTTTTTTTAAGCTTTAATGGTGATTTTCATTTGTGATCTAATTATGGCCTAAATTGGTGTTTCCAGATGGGTTTTGGTGTAGGTTAAGCTAGGTGTGACATTATGAGCCTTTTCCCTCGCTTTCTGGGTACATTCTTACTCTATTTTTCTTGTGATCAACTTGCATACTTTTCCTATTTTGTGCAAAATATTTCTTAGCCAATTGAGGACCTTCAAGGGATCTAAATGAGCTCAAATTCGAACTACAAGTTCCTTAAGCTTAAGCCTTCGTGCCAGTAACTTTAGTATATTTTTCTAGACTTTGGGGCCCACAGGCCCATTTTAGACCCCGTTCTTTGACTCGGATTACACTTGTCAATATGAGTGTCATTCTTCATATTTTGTCCCCTATATATGTAATTTGATAGTTTCGAGCATATTTGGGTTTTTAAGAGCTTCAGGCCGGTGTTGCATGTTTATTCAAGGATTTTTGTCAATGCCCAAGTAGGCTAGGATTAGTTTTCTTTAGATTGTTCTATTGTAGAATACTGGTGTGGTGTGGCTAGTTGTGTGGGATGGTTATTTAGGTTGGAAGTCTTAATTTATATCTTTTATCATGTTAGTTGCTTATGGGGTCACGTGGAGGGACGTAGAGGGTGTTGGATTATGTGTGGATGTCCTACCTTTTCATGAGCGGCCTTGTACCCTAGTGGCCGCGCTGGGCTATGATATGACTTGGTGAGTAAGATGGCTTCTTAGCTGGTGGAGTCCGGAACTTAACATAAATTATACCATTAGACTCGTATTAAATTGTAGAATACTTTAGTGCAAGTTCCAGATCATTCAAAGATCATTTTGACTTTAGTTAGATAACTATTTATAAAAGTACAGCGCTTTAGCGTCGGACAACTGGTAGGATCCTTGGGGCTATCTCTGGGCTTATAGCTTTAATAATTGTACTAAATAACATCCGTGGGTT